>JAGDQP010066327.1:0-11294 GCA_022664845.1 Lepisma saccharinum | reverse complement strand
GGACAGGAACAGATGGTAATCACTCGGTGCCAGGTCCGGACTATAAGGTGGATGCATAAGAACCTCCCAACCAAGCTCCCGGAGCTTCTGGCGAGTCACTATCGATGTGTGTGGCCTGGCGTTGTCCTGGTGGAACACAATGCCTCTCCTATTGGCCAAAGCTGGTCGCTTCTGGGCGATTGCTGCCTTCAGACGGTCCAATTGTTGACAGTATAGTTCCGAGTTAAGGGTTTGGCCGTAGGGGAGCAGCTCATAGTAGATAATTCCCTGCCAATCCCACCAAACACACAGCAAAACCTTCCTGGCCGTCAATCCTGGCTTGGGCACCGTTTGCGCCGGCGCACCGCGCTTCGACCACGACCGTTTTCGCGTCACGTTGTCGTAAGTGATCCACTTTTCATCACCAGTCACCAACCGCTTCAGAAATGGGTCGCTTTTGTTGCGATTCAGCAGCGATTCGCAGATGGAAATTCGGTCCATGAGGTTTTTTTGCGTTAACTCGTGTGGCACCCATACATCAAGCTTCTTTGTGTATCCAGCCTTATGCAAATGGTTCCACACGGTTTTTTGTGCAATGTTTAGCTCTTGGGCAATCGAAACAGTGCTTACATGACGGTCGGACGCGACAATGTCCATGATTTTATCGACATTTTCGACACGTGGCCTTCCAGTGCGTGGTACATCTTTGACGTCAAAATTACCGGAACGGAATCGACGAAACCAAAATTGCGCATGATTGGCTGTTACAGTATCAGGACCATAAACACTATTCACATTTGCAGCCGCCTGGCTTGCGTTTTCGTCTTTATCGAAGAAAAACTAAAATATAGCGTATTTTCTCTTTGCTAGTGTCCATTTTGACGCGCGCTCACACAACACTGAGTCAACTCATCACAACTATCTGAACAGTGTTTGTAGTACGCAATCTCATCGTTTGAACGCCATCTTGTTGAACCCGATCCGACGTATACAACGCGAGCTACAGATCACTGAAGCCATCTATTGGTAAAGTAATTTATTACTTTTTACTACACCAGATATATATATATATATATATATATATATATATATATATATATATATATCCATCAATGACACTGATACTTGCCCCCCACAAATGAAAATTCGTGGTTGCGCCACTGCTCGATTGTCTATTTTCTATACCACTTAATTCTACCCTTGTTAAAATTATATTTTCATTGCCTTTCCCTCCCTTTTCCAGTACTCATAATGAGATTATTTAGATGAGCTTCCTGATATACATTACTGGTATTATAATTAACTAATTACACAATTAGTTCAAACAGTAAAATTTACATGAATTATTTTTCAATTTATCAACAGAATGGTAGGGTAAATCATGAGAAAATAGGTAACTGATAGAGATTTGCATTTGATGATTTCATTATACTAGTAACGGCTTTAATTTTCATATTGACTTAAAAAATTATATTCGGAGTACGGTATCTTTAGAAGTAAGGCGACAGAAGACAATCATAAAATAAATAAATTAATACAAACGTTTCTTCTCTGTTATACATTTTGTGTAATTTCCTTTATAGTAGCTACAAATTAACACACAATGACACTAATTCACTTCTGGAATTTGAAATTAGTCATAACACTAGGAGTAATTAACTATTCAAAACTTTTAAATTCCAGATTTTTGTAGAAACTAATATAATTTTCATCATGTACGATGTTATATTTTAAAACTAAATAATGAAAATATATTGTCATAAGAGTCTCGTAAGTAGCCAAAAATCAACTTCTACTTAATATTGACAAAATGAAACAAAAAGAAGCAGCTTTATACCCATGCTAAAACAACTTCTGAAAATGTGAAAATTTATAGGCAACTTACGAAATACCATTATTAATACATTATGAACTCTAACAACATGAAAGTTGAGCAAGTTCTATGCAAACACATCTGGGATCAGTTTAATTCCAAAGTCACACACAAACAGGCTGACTATAAAATACATTAATATTGTATGAAACATTGATATGTTTGCTTCTAGACTACTTTCAAAGCTAAGTTATATAAACTGGACTGGAAATGTACTTGCCACTTGAGATTTGCAAATGTTCTTACCTTTTTATAAATTAGTTTTCTCTTCTTGTTTTGTTCATGCTTAGTGATCGCCATATCTTTAACTCATTACTTAATAATTATTTGCCTTCTAAGAAATGTCCTGTTGTAATTTTAGAATGAATTACCTACTGACAAACACCCTCAATATAAAAGGCGTTAGTAGGTACATAACACGTCGGATACGATACCTCAAAGTGTGATTATTTTCAGTTTCGCACTCAAAAGCATTTGACTTCCTCGAGTCGTATTCTTTTGCTTGCCTTTCTGGAATCTTAGCCCGACCCGCATCCCGTTCATTATCAGTTGGGGAGGATTCGTCTTTGAAGAGTAAGATACCAATAATTACTCGTTTCCGAATCCACAAAGTAGCTTCTAAATAGCATGGTGACAACTATTGAAAAGCTTACTGAAACGCCTAGGTCAGCCTTTTACGAAATTATTGGTTCTATATAAATCGTCTAGGACGGTTGGATTGATGCTGGTTCCACAAGAGTACATTAAAGGTCTTTGATTGTTCTCTTCCATTTATTTTAGAAAGGTTAGTGTAAAGCAGCGATATGTAAAGCTAGATGGTAACACTACATTTATATCTAATGTATTTGTCGTTGCACGAAATTGCAATGCTTCTCCTACAAATTCAAGCTTAGAAAGTTCAAACTTTCAGAGAAGATAGTTTATAATTATTTCAAGAATTCTATTTTTGCCGATTTTTAATTTTGATTTTGTTTATTATTGAAATCGCTTGATTATTGTAGTGAATATCGAAACCTTTAACAATAAAGCTCTTTGAACAATGAACTAACTAACTAACTCTATGACTTACGAAACTCGCAAGTTCATCGCCGCAGTAACAGAGTTCGCCATTGGATTCTATCCTGGGCACCATCAAGCCAGTTATCATCACGAACACCTACTTCTCGAAGATCCCTTCAAATATGGTCCCCTCCAACGACGTCTCGGTCTTCCCAATGGTCTCCTTCCATCCGGCCTTCCAACCACAATAAAATATAATCTTCGTTTTCCCCCATCTGAGCTACATGGCCTGCCCATCTTAGTCGTCGCGATTTCATTATTTTTACAACACCTGGTGAATCGTACAGTCCATGGAGTTCTTCATTATGCAGTCTTCTCCATTCTCGAATCATGTCGTCCCGTTTCGGCCTGTATATCTTTCTCAAAACCTTATTTTCAAACACACGTAATTTATATTCATCTGCTAGGGTCGTACTCCAACTTCTATAACCGTAAAGTGTTACCGACAGAATAATCGTTTTGTAAATTTTTAATTTCAATTTCCTTGATATTAATCGCGATGTTAGAAGTTTTTGGACTGACTAGATAAATGCGTTTCCCGATACTAAGCGACTTTTTATTTCTTCCGTGACCTCATTTTTGCTTGTTACGTATGCTCCCAAATATTTGAATTTTTTACTTTCTCTATGACCTCATCCCTAATTCTTGTTTTCTTTCCTTCATTCCCTGTGTTTCGAATGCTTACCTGTAGACCTATCTCATCGCACGCTTCTACTAAGAGATCGGTGTTGCTTTGTAGTGCAACAATAAACAAAAAATAAAATAAAATAAAAAATGTTACGGATAGAACTCTTCGAATGCATATAAACTTTCTTTTCTAAAGTTGCCAATGGATAATACAAAAGAAGGGGACAATCTTAACTTCGGGCACGAGTCCCGATATTTATTATTTTTTTCTACAAATTCTCTATATTTTAAAAAAAAAATCTGGGCATATGCTAGCATCTACGGCTTAAGCCCATCACGTGACTAAGGCATGACACAGGCTTTATGAAAGGAACGAGGGAAGCTATTGGCCAAGGATAGGGTGACCAGACGTCCCGGAAAACTGGGATTGTCCCTGTTTTTTTTAGTTTTCCACCCGGTGTCCCGATAAACTACTTCGGGACACAGAAATGTCCCGGTTTCCTTTCAAGCAGCAAATCATGTTCATGTTTGGGCGTGTTTTCCTAGATGCTTATGGAGACACCAACGAGATCGGAAAAACTGGAATAAACGTGTCTTTATATGAAAAAAAAAAATTAAAAGAAAGAAAGAAAGTAAAGATCAATGAAAATATTTTGGATCAAATGACCGTTCTCAGTGAAGTGCTGGAATCGAAGCCAGAAGAGTGGGAAGACAAACTTTTCGATGAAGAATGGGTTGATTTCTTTTATGAATGCGAACGTCCGAACAGTACATTGAATTTCACAAAATTCTTAAGTATGTTTTATCAATTCCACCTACAAATGAAAATAAAAAAATAGTAGTTATCTTTTCGCAATTCCACCTAAAAATGCAAATGTTGAGAGGATTTTCTTCTGCATGAACATTCAATGGAGAGAAGAGGGAAACTGAAACACTGCACTGAAAGCAATATTTCAACTGCTGTATAATATAACCTTTCGTGTGCGACGTTTTATGAGTTAGTACCAAAGAATAGAGAATTTACCAAGACATGTGGCAGCAGTGCATGCGTTGTCTGCTTGATGTAAAGGTAAGCTAGACGAGATTCTGCACACACACGTTCTCTGCCTGATGTAAATAGAACTGTAATATGTACTGTAACCAACCGTTGTATTTTTGTATGACACATGAAAACATGATAAAGGTGTCCCGGTTTTTCAATTAGAAATGCTGATAACCCTATAGCCATGGACTCTAATAAAAATATCATCCTTGTGGAGACTGTGGGAAACCTGTCAGCATGGCCGGCAAAAGCGGGATTCGAACTGCACACAACATTGTAGGAAAACCTATTTACATCCACAATATTCTTAGAATGTCCCGAAACATTTGGGAACAAGCAAGAATATTCCTAGGATATGCCTCTGAAAAACTAGAATTTCCAGAACATCACTGCAAAATTCAGATAATATCCCAAAAAGGGAAATCCGTCAACACATACACGTAGGATATACTTAGAATATTCTAAAGGATATCCCTAGGATATTTAGATATATTTTCGTAGGATGTTCTACGCATATACTAAGGATATCCTAAGATATTCAAATGTTCCCATGGGGATATTCACAGTTTATTCCTCGAATATATCTGTCCTGTATGGAGCATATACTTCTGAGAATACTAAAAGGGTATTTTAGGTGGAATTTTCGGAACATCCTAGAATCATTTTATTCAGTCGGCTATGGTTCACTTATGGTTCAAAGCGTACCATAGAAGCAAAGAAACATATTTCAGATTCAGAAGATTAGTTGGGCCGCGGTAACTCACCTTTGGCGCTCACTAGTGGTAGAGCACTCACCTCTAGTGAATGGGTTCACGGTTCGATCCCTACTAGTGCCATGTGGGCTTTGTAGTGCACAAACACCGTTGCGTGGGTTTTCTCGAGGTTCTCCCGCATCCTCGCACTTTCTTCATTCCACCGATTCCCCCATTATCATCCATTCGGTCTGAATCAGTTTCCTTAAAGGCCTCAGAACAAAATTCAAAACCAGAAAATTAGTGTACATCCGAGACAATTAATTACTTTTAGAGAGAAGATTACCAAATAAGATTATGATTTTCACTGTTTTAAAACGTGCAACAAAAATGCAAAATACCAGAGCGATATGAAGTCGGTAAATAATCACGTATAAGTTCGAATGGCAATAGTATCAAACTTTACTGAGTCATTGATTTTCATTCAACAATGAAGTTGTTTCTAGTTTAAATAACGCCTGGTGGGCTAAGAAGGGAGTTTTAGAAATTGGGTAGTCTATCCAGAGATTTTTTTTTGTGTGTGTGAAACATAGAATTTTGTTTTGGCCTTTGTTCTAACTGTCCCTTGCACTATATTATACAAAAATCTCACATCATTCAGCGCACCTCTTATATGTAGATTATTTAGAAAACGCTATGAGTATGAAATCACATGGTTTGTTCTGAAGGTCAGGTATACTAATGTCGGACGATGCTAATAAAAATGTTCTGGACTTTATTTAGTTGTTTAGCAACTCTCTCGTACATTTAGAATAAAATAGTAGTGGTTCTGTGTTCAAATCATGGCTGGGGCATGGATGTTTGTGGATTTTAGAAACATCTAGTTGAATCGTAACGGGCTGATGACATCATTAGTTACTAAAATGATCCAAAAATTCTAGGTTTAAAAAGTTTCACAAGAATAAGGTCTTTATTTTAGTAACATATTTCAGTATCCCGGGGAGCTCTTACAGCACATTCTCCAATGAGCGTGTACGGTACACGCTTAATAATAACTACACCCGTTCCCTGTGTCTTAGTATCGAAAACCGTAAACTACAAATTAACATTGGAGAGGAGGCACATGTGGAAGCCCTGCTCTTGTCTGCCATGCTAGCTGAGGGTTTTCATTCATCATATCAGGCGATCGAAGGAATAGTACCTTGAATAAAGGCCATATCCGCTCTCTTTCCCTACTCTCATAAAAAAAAAAAAAAAAAAAATCAAGTAATTAGATCACTGAGCGCGCCGGAGCCTTCTGACTCCACTTCTCTCGTAATGTTAGTGAACATGGTAATATTAGTTATAGGTCTACACTGAGTATACAATTTATTAGAGTGTCCCCGTACATGTAAACATAACCAAGGGATGTTGCGCCAGTCTTTGTTTTAACTGCAATGTGTGTGGTGAAATAGGAACATAAAGGATCTTGAAGAGTTTGATCGTAGTCTGGTTGTCGGTGCTCAAATATGTGCTAGCGTTTCCAGAACTGCAACATTGATGGAATTTTCAAGTCATAGCTTAACTAAGTGATCTATAAATGGTTGAATAACCATAAAATATCCAACAGAATGTCACTCTCTGGTTGTAAAATAAAAGTGAATGAAATGGAACCAGCGACGACTCAGTAGGATTTAGTAGGCAAACAGGAGTGCCACAAGTTCACAAATGACAGCTAATTACAACGTCAACAACCAGAAGATCGTCATAATACACCACTCGTCGAATGTTAACATGGAAGGACTATCCTAGGCAACATAATTCCCACGTTAACAGCTAGTAATAAGAAATGTCGCCTGCAGGTTTCGAAGGGTCATTAAAACTTTAAAACTGAACCATTGATCAGTGGAAAAAAGCAACATTGTTCCGGGCTGACAGGAGGATCAATGATGGCGAAAACAACATGAGTCCACAGACCTTAAGTTTCAGGTACCGAAGTTACAGGATGATGATGTAAGCGAAATAAAGTGGGGACCGTTCTGCTAAGTCGGACTGGATAACTTATTTAATTGAATTGAATATATTTATGGCCTTTAAGCAACTCTGGCTCAGGCCAGAATAGCGTGGGGAAGATAATTTTGAGATGTAATCAGCCAAGGTTTTCTTTGTATAAATGCCTGGTATGGCTGAGGAAAAACTCTGAGAAAAACCTCAGTCAGGATGTGCTGTCACTGGAATCGTTCCCAGAACCTTCCGATTGATATATCAACACTCTACGAACTGAGCTACGACCGATCGGTACTAATAATTATAGATGGACAGCTGAATACCAGAGGATATTTAAACTTAGTTGGTGCTCACGTATGCTCCTTCATGCAGCTACCGTTTCCAGAGAGAGGCGACTACTTTCAACAGGATATTGCACTCTGTCACAGAGTTCGTATGGTCAAAGTGCGATTCCAAGAGCATGACAGTGGGTTCACAATACTTTAAAGACCATCCGGTTCCCTTGCTCTCCAATTGATAATTTATGGGATGTAGTAGAACGAGCTCTTTAAGCCCTATTATTATTTCATCGGCCAACATACCTGAGTTGAGCTACGCCATACTATCTACGTGAGTTGTAAGATGTTATCTGATTTGAGTGTATCGTATACATAAAAAATGCTTCACGAACTTGCTACATCATTACCACCACGACACGATCGGGGCAGTTGTGAAGTCCAAAAGGGGAAGGTGTGTCTAATATAGCGGACATTCAGTCTATATGCTAGGATAATACAAGGAAAATACGTAAACAGTTTTTAAATTGTTTCAGAGTGCTTGTTATGTTTCATTGCTAACAGCACCGAGCGAGCATGGCTCAGTAGTAGAGCGTTGGATTAGCATTCTGCAGGTCCTGGGATCGATTCCAGCTGCCGACCAACCTGACTGAGCTTTATCCAGGTTTTTTCTGAGTCACACCAGGCAAATGATGAGATGGTACAAATAAAATAGGCCATGGCCAACACTTTCCCACATTCTTTTCCTCCCTTATCACGACCTGATCCTTAGATGCTTAAGGCCATAAATAAATCAAATTCATTGCTAGCAGCGTCTATGCCTCTGAAGCACAATCAGCCGTTAAGCACGATATAAGAATCCTTTAGGCACATCACTGATTGAGGCCATACGAGACCTTAGTAACCGGATTAAATACCTGTGTATGTCATCTGAGCTAAGCTCGTGCGGCAGCCGTTGTACTCGAACATAATATCCAAGTCATTAGTGCTGACAAGGAGACCGTCAATGAGCTCATATCGTATCCTACCCTGAAATTTTGCTAGGAGAATTTAAGTCATATTTAGGTATATAGAGAGCTAAATTTAGGGGTGTTCGGTATTGAGATTTTCATACCGACTTTCGGTATGTTTTGGATACTGACAATTATTGATATACCGAAATATCGAACGATACCGAAATACCGATATACAGAAAATACCGATAATACAGAAATACCGATAATACCGAAATACCGAACGATATTAATATACCGATATACCGAAGAATATCAAAATACCGAAAAGCAATGATACTGAGCGATATGGAAGTACTATTTAGGGAGTTGGCCTGAACCCACACCCCGAAATTCCGGTAATATGCAAAAAATAGTATAATATTAGGCACAATTATCTATATTTAGGGTTGTAATTCCTTTTCTCACAAGAACCTTGTGTTAGGTAAACACTGAAATTAATACAGAAAAATTGACAACCGCCGCGGGCTGGACTCGAACCCGTATCTCCCAGTTGCCGGCCGGGTATGTTCATTACACCACCGCGGCATGTCAATTCTCTGTGTATATAGACTACTCCTCACACCTTAACACTCTTCCAGCGCCAGTAGCTCGTTACAAAGTCATGGCACCCCATACATTTGAGGAATTTGTTCTGCAACAGTGCAGTTCGAAATAGTTGATGTAATTCCATTTCTCACAAGAACTTTGTGTTAGGAAAACATTGAAATTAATACAGAAAAATTGACAACCACCCGGTCGGCAGCAAATGGGTACAAATGTCAATCTTTTAACCTTGACAGTGTAATAATATAGTGTATTTTTACACGAGAGATAAGCAATGAAATGTTTGTGATCTCAAATAAGAAAAAAAATGACATGAAAAAGAAAAAGTTGATTATTCATATTACAGAATACTATACTGGTGATAAACATTAAAGCATTTACATTAACGCACAGACTCATTTCGAAATCAAGAAAGGGCACGCATCTTGATAAATATCTGTGCTGTAATCATGTACGTACTTTGAATTTAATTTTTAAGCCCTTCAGACAAATCAGGCTCGTAGAAAGTGGGATGAAACGGGAGAACCCCGAGAAAATCCACGCACACGGTGTTTGTTCGCCACAAAGCTCACATGATACGAGGAGGCTTTGAACCGACGAAGCCAAGCGCCAGAGATGAGCGCTCTAACCATTGATCCACTGCGGTCCGCTCTAATCAGTTACTGTTTGGGCCTTTCCTGGTAATGAAAAAACAGTTGCTGTAGTTTGGCTGACTTCACGTGGAGTCAATTAACAAAGTCAATAACGCAGCGGTAGTTTTGAGGATGGGACAGAAGCCAGCAGCAAAATGCATTTCAGCAACATTTTGATGTAATTCGAAAACTGTTGAGTAGGGATGACCAGATCCGGATCCAAGAGGATCCGGATATCCGAAACTCCGATCTTAGGGGTTTCGGATATCCTGTCCACTGGATTCGTCTGATTTCGGTCGCAGATTCAAAGACCCAGTATTCGGATTTCGTTATTATGATGCATCTGAAATTGGGATTCCGGCATGGTAAATTATGAAAGGCCCTGGCCAATACCTTCCCCATCCTCTGCCTACCTCATCCCGGTCTGAGCCAAAGAAAGAAAGGAGAGAGAGAATTGAATTTTATTTATGACCTTAAGCATCTACGGCTCAGACCGGGATTGGAGAGGGGAAAGGATTCGGGAAGATATCGGCCAGGGCCTATGTTGAGGGTGCCACCCCGGCTTTGCTTGGTGTGACTGAGAAAAAACCCTGGGAAAACCTCAGTCAGGATCGTCGACCGCTGGGATCGAACCCACGACCTATCGAATCCTACGCCAACGCTCTACTACTGAGCTACTGCAGCTCTGTGTGTGTGTATGTGAGAGAGGGTGTCACGTCAGAAGGGCCCAGACAAAAGGGCGAGGACAGAAAGGCCCGAGTAAAAACGGTCCGGCGTCAAAAGGGCCCGAGTCAAAACGGCCCCACCACAAAAGAGCCCGAGTCAAAACGGCCCCACGACAAAAGGGCCCGGGTCAGAAAGACCCCGCGTCAAAAGAGCCCGGGTCAGAAGGGCCCCGCGTCAAAAGGGCCCGAGTCAAAACGGCCCGAGTCAAAACGGCCCTACGGCAAAAGGGCCCGGGTCAGAAAGACCCCGCGTAAGTTAATCTTGTTTATGATTTATGCAAAGTCTCTAGAATTGAGGTTTTTCATTATTCTTGATTATAGTGCGTCTTATATGTCGTGACATCTGGACACCACGAAGACAGAGCGCTGCAGTCGACTTAGCGAACAGAAGGAAAGTTCTTTTTACTGCTACTCTCGCGCTGTTGCCAGTGTTATACAGGCTTTATTTGCAGGGGCAGTACTTCCTCAACCTTCACTCAGTGCCTAAATCACTCACTCACACACACACACACAAACACACACACACACTCTCTCTCTCTCCCACACACACACACACACATACACAGTACTACCAGAAACAAAGCTATAATTCACAGTCATTTTTGATCCACTACTGGATGAGGCTCTCCCGGAGGGAGGAGTTCGTCTACTACTCCCACGCTAACCAGACGTGGAAGAGGAGAACCGAAGCTTTCAATACTGTCTTTTATTCACAGTAGCTTCCCAATTGCATCACGATGCTTGAGCGAATCGAATCCAGGACCCCTCAATCCGTAGTCAGCAAAGCTAACCACTATACCAATATAAATATGTGACTGCCCCGCTGGTATAGTGGCTACCGTCGT
>JAGDQP010066326.1:0-11294 GCA_022664845.1 Lepisma saccharinum | reverse complement strand
TGTTTAAGTAAAAAATAGTTTAATATGATTCGCCAATAAAGAAATTATTACAAAGGTAGTTTTCCGTGAAAGATATTGTTTGCTGCCCCGAAAGTGGGGCCCACAGCTCAGGCGCCTATGCCTCGGGTAAACTTCATTCAATGATTAACATCATTGCTCTATTAACATCAAACGCGTCCTAACTTGGTAAACCAAAATTTATATTTACATCCTGTGTGAACGCCTGCCCCTTCCAGAGGTCTTTACAGAAAACAATTAGAATCATCTAGCTCCTCATGCCACACCAAATATTACAGAACATCTAGTCAGTTATTTACTTCTGTTCATTTCTTATAAGAACAATCCAAAATTAAATTTACCTCATAGTTCCCACCAGGGTGCGAAATCTCTGCGAACAGGGTTGCTGTGTATTGTGTAACCAGTTTTATTGACGTGCTGACAATGGACACACGCAAGGAAGTTATTCTGCTCGCTTTGCTAAGACACCGACGTAAGAAAAAACGTAGGCAGATATGGGTAGAATAACGCAAACTTTGGTAGAGATGCGATATCTTGAAGGAAATTTTTCTGTACACTATCCACAATTGAGGCAAGATGAACAGAATTTTTAAAATTATTTCCGTCTATCTATCGCTTCTCGTAGTCTTGTAATCAAGATGTCCCGGGTTCGATTCCCGGTGCGTACACGAGTGGCTCGGATCCCACGTTAAACTGTAGGTCCCGTCCTCAGGACATCATCATCCCATGGAAGGCAATGGTAAACCACCATGGGTTCACCTTGTTCAGGGATCTTCGGTTTAAAGACTTACCTATCGTCAGAATACCTATCATCATCATCATTATTATTATTACAATGTCGAGTAAATAAAATGTATAACAGAAAATGTTTAAAGAAAATGCACTCCGTCTTCAAACTGATTTGCCGAAACACAGTTCCGGTGCGTCCGACCTACTTTAGTTTTTTTAGAGTGTGTAATGTTTTCTGCTTGTACAAAAGTCAGAACAAATAGCTGTTTATTAATACCGTAGATATATGAGAAACGGGAATATGATTAACTTTCAAATTTTCGACGTGAAACTACTACAATTTCTTGAAAAATGTTTATCAGTAATTATTCTTTTAAATGACAATACATCTTCATAACAAAGAAATAACTTCTTGTTTACAACTCTATGAACATTCATATCAACATTATTATGATCCAGCAAGAAGATTAGCTTTCAATGAAATAATTCAATGAAACCACGAGAGAGTTGTCCGCGCCACTCTCGCCCCGCTATCTTGCGTACATAAAAGCACTCTGACTCTAAATAAGATTTTCAAAGCGAATTGAATGAGTTCGAAGTAAGTCATTAGCAAGGATTTTCCCACAGGTTTCAGGAAAGGCCTTGCCATAAACACGTTCCTCCTCCCCCCCTTTCCACTCTCTTGTCATCACGCTGAATGTGGGGGTGGTCAGACCATCCGCTGCACGACAGTAAATTCCCTCCAAACAATTTTTTTTACCCTAAAAGCTGGTCGAGCCATCTGTGCGACAAAGGTCAAACTATCAGTGGAGATTTTTTAAACAATTTCTCATAAAATTTCATGATTTAATAAAATACAGATTAAGGTTCGAGGCTAGATTGTGCTAAGCAGAAGCAATGAATGAGAATCATTAACAAGAAGACTTATTCACAAAGGATGTAAGAAAAAAATGACTGCGTTTTTTTTTCGTTTAAATACTCATGACAAGAGGAACAACTCTTTCAAATATTGCCATATTTAGAATCTAATATCTTCTAAAGTTTAGCAAGAGGAACAAAATGGAGAAAGCCGTGTGTAGGTTGATCCTTTCTGATTAATCATCCAAAGCTGATTAATATACGGTAATTACTTTAAGAGATATCGTGTTCTGAAAGAACCCCTGTTTCCCTCTCTCTATCCCATCGGTGAAATATCCTCTTAAGCGCGAGCAAACGTCTATGTTACATTTTCAATTAAAAAAATCACGAGTACGTTTTTGTATATAACAGGAAAAATATAAGGCATAAAATATTCATACTTTACACGAAGACATGTTAGACCAGAGTCCACTTTTGTGGAAAGCATGAATATTTTCTACAGCATATTTTTCCAGTTATATACAAAAATGTAGTCGGGATTTTTTTTTATTGAGAATGTAACATAGACGTTTGTTCGCGCTCAAGATTCAAATGCCTATGTCATTCTGAAAGACCTGAGGACTTAAGTGATTGTGCTACATTTTATCTCTGATCGTCGTCCTACGTATGGAGAACTTCAAAGTGAAAACAGGAGCAGGAGACAATGGGGTAAGCGAAAGGAGGAGGAAAGAACAAGGATTTACAAGACTCACTGCCTGAGAAGCGTAGGTAAGTTTGGTACGTTCGTGGGATGCTTGAAGAAAAAACTTACAATTCACCTATTCCATACTGCCCCTTGTGCAGTAACTACATTTTAAAGAGCAGTTTTCTACGGTTTAAACTTTCAGAACTATCATTGTAAAATACGGGGAAAGGGTATTGCTAAAAAGTTGCTGCTGGTAATCACATTATTATCTCTTCACTCGTACTATCAATGAGCGAAAATAGAATTCCCGCCAGACCCACTGAAAGACTGGTTTAGATTATGCCTTACCAGAAAACTCTAGGCTCCATCCTTAGAAACTCACCCACCCACCCAGAACATTAATAGCAATTAAACGGATCAAACAAGGTGTAAACTGCATATTTAAACACAAAAACAACATAATACTTATTAAAATACATACTAATGACACAATAATTCTCAAGCACAACGACCGAGTAGTCTTAACTAACATAAAAACCACCCTTAACCAAACCAACTTGTGAACACGGCACAGTTGGGTCCTGAACCCAATACCAACGTGTTAAACATACAAAAAAATAATTCCGCAAACTTAAGAACCCCAGCAGTGGTAAGGAGTTTCTAAAATAAAAAGATGCCTCACAAATTGGATGAAAAACGGGCATGTATACCCTGTAAGGATGCCCTACCGTAAAAATAAGAACCCAAACTGTATCCACGGACTGCGATGGCTCCGAGGTCCTGGGCTTCAAATTCCCGTGCATGAATTATATCTGCAATGTAATGCTCTTTTGGTGCGTATGTGTGTGTTTTGCTTGAAACTTGCGTTTTAAAACTTTTATTTAAAATATGATGTTATGTATAATTATATTGATCTGGAAACTCGTTAAAAAGAGAGAGAGACAGAGAAAAAAACTTCAGTTGAAATGTGATGTGTATATTTGGAGTATTTCGCATGATCGAACTTCACTACTTTTTTAACTCGCTTCCTCCCACTTATCTGTATCTCATCTGGGAATTCAACGCAGCCTACGTTATCACTTCAACACATGGATTCTTCGGTATAAATACGGTAAGTGTTTTTCATTTCAAATAAATATAAACTTTAAAAATGTTGTTTTTCAATTAACATTTGCCGCATTAATTTGTTCCGTGGTTATCCTTCGGCATGCAGACGACTACTCACTAGGCAAGCTTCGGTAATTTTCGCGAAGTGGGCGGTATCGGTGCCCTAGTTCACGTCGCTAGTCAACGTCAAGTCACACTTTGCATGTGCAAGTTCTTTAATGAGACCTGCTACATTTTATGCAAGCATAAAATAAGCAGATCTTCCAAAAATATAAATAATTACTACTGTAATATTTGCCTGATGGTATTTGGTGGAAACTTTATTTACAAATACAATAATGAATCGTAAATTATGATCCCAGAGAAATTGGACTAATTTTCAAGAGTTTGTCTCTCCTTGTACAGAATACATTATTTACATAAAATATGTGAGTGCTTATTTAATCGCAAAGGCGCCTGAGTAACAAAATACTGTACTTCACTGTGTAAATCTATTCGAGACTGGCTTTCTAAAATCTGCAACGATGCTTCTGCTATCTAGCGGACAAGTCTATATATCACAAACTGGTGATTTCACACAATAATAGTGGTGCTGAAAACAGCTTCGATATGCGGTAATTCCATTTTTCAAGGGAAACGCATAAGTGATGGACACTTTTCACCGTTATAATTTAAAACTCAAATGCAGTTTAAATGTGATGATCAAATGAGAATGTTACACGTTCTCCATGATTTCTTCTAGCGATTTCTACCCATTACTTTCAACATACACTATTTCACAGGAAATCACATTTCTTGCCTAACATTATTTTTGTACCAGTGATGGACATGGAAAATCCTGAATGTTCCAGTAATGGACATATTGTATAACTCAAAATAATTAATAATCATTGCTGATGTTTCGAATACAAGTAGTAAACACGATTATATGTTTAATGTTGTTCTTCGATTATCTGATTGTTTCATGGAATTCCACTGAGTGATCATTCCGAAGATGCTGGGTTCGAAAACAACTATCGAGCATCCTTACTGAGTTTTTAACGGTTTTTTCTCTTCAGTCATAACAGGCACATGCCCTAATAGCACCTTCAACTTAGACCTGTGCGATTCCTTCCCACTTCCTTTCCCCTACCCTATCCCGGCCTGAGCCGTAGATTCGTTGTGGCCATAAAAATGCAAATTCTGACTTGCCATGAATAGTGTCCAATATTAAAATAAATTATTTCATTAATGGGCATCCCAGCGTCCATCATTGAAGAAATGAAACAAAAAAATCCTGACAAACTTATGGTCATGAACACTAAAATAATAATCTTTCCCAAGTTGAAATAGAACAACTAACACAATTTTGATTTCGCCCTCGGAGTTGCGGAGAGCGTAGCTCGCTCATTTTCTGCGTGCGTGTTCATGAGTTCAATTTCCGCTGAATGCTATTGAACGCAGTGGTTCGGAGTCCACTCTAGCAAAACTAAGTCCAGTGCTGTAGTCCTAAATTTTTCACAGTGTATATGCTGTTTTCTGAACATCTATGATTGGCATAAAAGAATTATATCACAATCATAAAGGCATTTTTTAAAAAAAATGTAAAATGCATTTATTAATAAGGCTGGAATACTGTTTAATTGTCTAAACGCTTTTTCGTATTTTTAATTACGATACTCCTTAAATAAATAACTCCACTAAGAAGGAACCAACCCACTGCTAGAAGAAATAGTGAAAATTGTTCCCGATATGCCAGAAGAACTTTAGAAAATTGTACCAAAATTTAACTCCTTTTTAAATCATTACGGCAGGAAAGGTTCTCTATTAATAGGGTTTGTATTGTCCAAAGTTATATATTAACGGTGACGTGACATTGAAAATGTTCATAACTTGGTTTTAAAAACATGAAACAAGGTTTGGTTCTCTTCAGAAGCCGTTTTAAGCAATTGGAATATATCACAACCTTCAAAACGATTGTATATCATCTACAGAACTAAAATGTGCAGTTTTGCATCGATCTACTCCTTCATCCTAAATAAAACTATCAATTTTGTGTTTTGGTTCCCTCCTGACATCCAAGTAATAGTAGCTACTAACAACAGTAAAATTACAATGAAACCCTTTAACAAAATGGAAGACGTACCACTAACCTTCATAAATAAACCCCCTTTCCGAATTGGCACTTTATGCTCCGTTCCGTACCCTTGCTCCGTCGGATGCACCGTCAATGGTTATCCGAATTTCCCGTTCGATGGAGCATTGAACTGAACGGAGCAACGGAGGACCAGATGGTCACTAGACCCTCCGTCGATTGCGCGTTCCTGCCATGTTGAAAGGAAAATAGAGCGAGATATTGCATGCCAAAATTCCTTCTTTACTTGGGAGTTGGGACAAATGTGTAGAATTGATCACGTGTTGCAAGTTTAAAATGAAGTATTTGAATGTAAGTATTTTAATAGTTTAAGATTTGATTTCACATTATGTTATCGATATTGTACCATGTTTTGAGTAATATATCTTCATGATCATTGAATAATTTTAACTTCGCAATGTGAAAATATAGTTGGTTGGATTTCCCCAATGGGCTTCCATGTAGATTAATAGATAAGAGGTCAACATATGAGTAGTTCATTTAAGAATACTAAGATTAAGAACTCATAATTATTTGAAGTGAATTATTATTTTAATCAGTTCAACAATTTTGATACGATATGACCAGCATCCCGGGAATCTACCTCGATCAAGTCAAAGAACGCATAATTAGGGGCCCTTTACCTCTTAAAAGCACTACTATCTACACCACAAGTGCACTCTACTCTTATTTCCCAAGCTTGTAAATTCGTCAATAAGAACACTAAATTTTAACCCTGTAGTGATCATTGACCGAACTAGTTGGTTTCTCATTTCCCCAGCAACATGACTGATAATCTTGTGGCAGTGTAGCGAGAATGTAGGAGAATGTAGAATGGAACCCTCATTTATTCCATTAATCTCCTGCAGATGAATCAAGTATTTGTGATCTGAGAATGGTCGATTTTTCTTTGCCAGCTGTTCGAAATATTTTGATGGTGGCGTCCTCAGCAGCCGAAGTAAGTTTCATAATGCCTTCTTCCATTCTTGCTGTATTTCGGAAGCAATTTTGTAACCTTCTGATTCATTGTGTTTTTTTTTTTTTTTTTCGAAGATTGGATAGCTGAGATGCTCGATTGTTACCAGAGGCCTCTCTATCTTGTAGTGGCTCCACTCTTTTGAAATGCGAATTCTTTCTTCTTTGCGTAAACCTAACTTTATAAAAAAAACGAATACTACATCCAAGTTTATTATTTTCACAAACACTTAGCCAAACATACTTCCTTTTAAACTCAGTCCATTGAGTTTCACTCCACACCTCAGGCCAGCGTTTTTTTTCTTCTATTCCCTTTCCACTTTGTATGTTCGTACTAGGACACTCAACTTACAAATCAACTAACTGCTCTCCTTGTGATTGTTTATTCTTTTCGCACTCATTATTTGGACTTTCTGATTTTCTCTTGGAACTCAGACTGCCTGTTTGCAACCACCGATCCATATTTTATTAGTGCTTAACACGTAAAATAAATAATTATATACCTGTCCATGATAACAAAGAAATCACGATGCGATAGAAACGTACCACACTTACGTTCCGAACCACTTGCACTTCGCACAAACCACTTAAAGAACGTCCTTTCAGGTCAGCAGTCTCTTGCAGAATATTTCTTTTCTATTTTTTTAAGCGAATTGTATTGAATAAAAAAAGCAACAATCCTCTCTATTTTCATTCCTTCTGTACCTAAAATCCAATACAAATTAATGGGCGCCTTTAAATGAGAAAGCTTTTATAGTTCGCCGCTAATTGTTACAGAAAGGAAAACTAAAGCAATACATCACAATCAAGTGTTAATAATACACGTTATAATAGTAATTCTCTATCATTTACTTTTATAGCACGATCAGGCTTACTCATTGGTGGATTTCGGTTTCATTTTTTGCCCTGGCCCACTGCTTGATAGAGGAACATACTGTGACGAAGGAGAAGAATTACATGGTTGGCTATTAGGGGGAGAGAGGGGGCAGTGCCCCTTTATTTCTCACAAAATTCGATTAGTGAAAATAGGTAATAGTAATTGAGCATTGAACAGTTTAAATAATAGGCAAGAATTTGTTCCTCATTCTCGAGCAATTTGCCGCCCACTGACCTTACTACGAAAACAAGTTCATTTATTGGGAGTTTGTGTCAATAGCGTTCCTTGTTTTTTTATTATCGGATGTTACAAAATTAATATTTTCACGATGTTCAAGTATACTAACAAGGTTCTTTAAATTGAGAACTGTCAGAAAGTAAAGTTCATTACTCAGAAAGTTGACATTTGCTCCTGGCCATTTATTGAATATGAATTGTTATTTATGTCTTTAGGCATATTTCTCTTGCATATTTGGTAACTCTCTGATCTCGAATTCCAGAAAGATTACATAATCAAAATGTTCACAAAGAAACAACTTTGCATTGTATATCAGCTGTGATGGGATGGTTCAGCAGAGGTCAAAGGAATACACAGAGAAGTCGACATTGCAACGACAGTTTAATGGTAGAGTCACTTGACATGCAACTAAGGCACCCGGGTTCGATTCCCAGTCACTGCAGTGACCAAATTATCACTGCGTTTTTCAACATGTTACCTCATAGAAGCAGTGACATGTTGCCTCATATAAAACTAGTGATTGATTGTAAGTTTCCACCTACTTTTATATCTGTTTACGTAGAAATACGAAGACTTTTCCTGGTTGTGGTGATATTCGGAATAAACAACCGAGGATGAAACCCTCAAACACCAGAGAATATCCCGATATTCTCCCCGGCAAAACTAACAACGTATACAGGACATTAAGGTTAACATATTGGCTAACGTTGTCTTCAATGCGATTCCATATTAACTTTATTCAATTTATTTGAATTTCATTTAAGGTCTTTAGGCAACTTTGGCCCAGTGTTGTTTGTGATGCTGTCTCCACAGAAGAGAAGTGCCTCAGAAATATAGGATGCAATTCGAGGTACACTTTGAAGAAGTTTAAGCATTTACCAGACTAGTTGAAACGATATCCTAGTACCCACAGTCGGTAACTAGCTCTTCTTGGGAAAGTGAGGTTCACCTGCTCCTTGGTCCGAATGGAATCATAGAAGAAATCCATTGATGGTTTTCCGTCGTGAGAGGAATACACGTACGTATGTCCTGTCAGTTATTTGTTGCACATATCATAGCGTGGATGTCAGTCAACTCATATCTCTCTTCGCTAGTTGTTCAATGGAATTAAGAACGTATATATAGTGCAAGAGCATGGATTACTTGTCCGTATCCTAACATAGGAGATCAATTTGAGTATTTACGTCCGGAAAGGTCCTACCCTTCTCATCGGATGCCTGGGTTTCTCTAGTGCGATGTTCAACTAATATGGATATAGTTCGTTGTCTGAGTCTGATATAATTATGGACCAATGATATATATATATATAATATAATAATAATAATGCATAGCCATATTCAATCCACTACTGGATGAGGCCTCTCCCGGAGGGAGGAGGTGGTCTACTGCTCCCACATTGACCAGACGTGTTGGGAGAGGAGATCCGGAGCTCTCAACTGTGATCGCTACCTCTTTATTCAGGTAGCTCCCCAATTGGCCTCACGACGTTGGGTGGACGCCGCACAGGCAACACCATCTGGAGTACTGCAACGGTCACCCGTCCAAGCACTGACCAGACCCAGAGCTGCTTGACTTCGGTGATCTTACGGGAACCGCTAGACCAGCTCGGCTACGGCGTTGCCATATATATATATATTCAATAGAAGTGTAAAAACATTATATTCCAATTGAGGGATGGAAGAGCAAATTTTTGTTGTTGTCCAGGGTCAATCCTATTCGAGCGCCATATGTAACAGTGTAGCCCATAGTCACATGTGCTAGAGACTGATTGTGTGCATGTCAGTTCATTTGTCGTTAAAAAAAACATAGATGGCTTACGCGCTCGTTTACTACTCATGCTTACTTTTAGCATTATTAGTATATAAAATGATGAACCCAGTGTAATTATCTAATTAGTATAAATGTTAATATGGTTTGTATAATTGAATATGCGAAGTGCAATGCATATGTACAAGTAACAAGGTGTATACTTGCTATGGTTTAATGAACAATATTTGATAGCCCGAACAGGTATGTAAACCTAGCCAGATGAACGTTAAATATACCTTCTATTCTTAAGAAAGGTAGACTTTTTCTTATGATATACCTAGGTATTTCTGCTCTAAACATTGAGTAAGATCCCTGCTTACGCTTCCTACATCAGTGCAATTTTCTCATATGTTGTTTGGAACATACTGTATGTATGTCTTCACGGTTTGGGCCATGAATTCCTGTAGCAGTGACATCCCTGAACTGCGGCTTCCTGCTATAGTGCAATCGGGGACAAATTGGAAACATCATAAGTATTTCCTATCGCCGTCATCGTGCCAAAACTCAGTGGACTACATTATTTCGCAGTTCCAAAAGAGACAAACCGCACGGCTGCCGCATCGCATGTGTGAACCATCCAATGCTGTGCAATGGCCCGTAAGGCACTTGCGGCTCCCGCACGGTCCCCGCACCGCTATGGGCAATGGGGCAGGTCTGCGGCACCGTCCCGCAGCCGCAGTATGTGTGAACTGTGAACCACTCCATTTATTTCAGTGGCCTATAAGGTTGAGTGCGGTTGCCGCACGGCTCCCGCATCGCATGTGTGAACCGGGGCTAATATGTCATTCTGGACCAATTCCCGAGAAATACGTTTGTGAAATCAGTTTTGCTGTAAATGTATTATTGGAAAAGATGAGGGTATGTGGCACTAGTATAAGAATGAAGCTTCTAACACTCGCTTTTTGTATCACCTTGTTCCCCCTTTCTCATAATATTCAGGATACCTTGTACTGACTTCGAATCGGCAATGGGTATATACACAGGTTTGAATCCCGTGGCTGACTGAGGTTTTCCACGGTTTCCCTCAGTCCCAAAAGGCGAATGTGGAGATTGTACCTTAAGAAAGGCCGTGGTCGATACCTTTCTCATTCTCTACTTTATCTTATCTGGATTTGCGCCAAAGATCCCGAAAGACCATAAATAAACTCCAGTTCCAAAACTGTAAAATGTAATTATTTTATTTCAACAGAGTTTATTTCTTTCATTAACATTAAGGATAAAATGATAAAAGTATCATTTTTAAATTACAAGCTAAGAATATTAGTGGGAACTACGAGACGAAGCAGCATCTTGTTTTCTATATAATTTGATGGACAATTCAATAGGTACCTAGAATTATATAGAACGCAAACGATAAAATCGTTATTTTAATAAACTAGTAAACATACTTTGAACACTGTACGCGGACGACAAAATTGTTTTCGAACGTCGGGAGCACGGCACTAGCTTTACGTTCAACCCGCGAACTTGGAATTGAATTTTATATATGGCCTTTAGGCATCTAAGGCTCAGGTCGGGATGAAAAGGGAAAGAACGCGGGAAGGATTCGGTCAAGGACTAAGTTGAAGGTACCATCACAGAATGTGCCTGGTGACTGAGAAGAAACCGTGCTAAAATCTCAGTCAGGTTGGTCGACCGTTGGGATTGAACCCACGACCTCCTAAATGCTTAACCAATTTGATGTCGTGCCCAAGATTCTTCAAAATTGACACATTCGTAATGAAGCACATACAATATAAAGACAAATATTATAAGCCTACTTATCACAAATTTGATTTCAGCTGCCCAGAATAAAAACAGAACAGCAATGTGTTAGCAACAAACAAAATTAAATAAACCTTTTCAATAAACTCCCCGTTACTAATTCCTGGTGCACACCTTTTGAA
>JAGDQP010066325.1:0-11294 GCA_022664845.1 Lepisma saccharinum | reverse complement strand
CAGTACAAAGAATATCGAACCACTTTTCTGCAATTACAAATGACGAAACTTTGTAACAGCTGTACCAAATCAGTTTCAATTGGCCGACCCTACAAAATTAATTCATTAATATCTACAGCAGTGAAGACAGAATTCTCTTACCAATCAAGATGTGGAAGTATGTTATAAGCAGAGCTAGGATTTTTATGTAGTATCATATTGCAAAATATGTAACAAAAACTAAAGAAAAATGTGGAATAATATGTGATTAAGGTAAAAATATGTAATATCAAATAAACCAAATATGTACTGCAGGAATAAACATTTACGTTTGTTTATTTTTTCATATACACAACGGTGTTCCAATAAAGAAGCTTTTCACAATTCAACTTACTAACACTTTGATGCACAGTATTTTGTCATATTTCTATGTAGTTTACGTAAAATATTGCGTATTTACTGCAGCCATAAACATTTACTTTCGTTTATCTTTTCATAGATACAACGATGAGATTTAATAAATAATTAATAATTCACCTCACTAACACATTTATGTACTATCAGGTATTTTTCCATATTTTCTACGGTTGTAGATTGCCGCCGATCAGAAAGGATATACTTGCATGCTGAAAACGACCTTTCCACGTCCCAAAGTATCACTGGCGCAAGTGGTTCTGTCATCATGCTTATTTCGATCTACATTTACTCCAGAGAATGTCTGAGAATCCTCTATGTCCATTGAGGAATCCCTTGTGCATCCATTGCGCAATTTTGGAATATACATATTTGGATAGAGTTTGAAATATGTAAAATAAAATTCATGTATAATGATACTAGTGTTACAATTCATGAACATACACATAACTGTACATGGAATATGTAATTACATAAAAATCCTAGCTTTAGTTATAAGCAATGAACGGGAAACTACTTACGAACAGAATTTGAAATTACTAAAATTAACATTTACAATTTCTGTTGCTTCAGCATCTACCAGTAGATTCATGAGCACATTACAAAGGATCGAGGCTTATTTACGAAATTCCATGACAAATAAATGTTATCACAGTTCATAATTACGTCCCTTGAAAAAGATCTTGCTTTTACGTGCAGCATGGATAGTAACTTCAAAGAGATCGACATTTTTTGCTAAAGAGAAGACGTAAGGTGCGGATCTTATCTAGACGTTACCTTGTAAGTATGTTACACTATCACTCAAACATAGTTAATGTTAGCTGATCTCGTTTCTTACATTTTCAGGAAGAAGTACAGGTACTGAACTATACAGCAGCAACGCGAACATTTTGTGTTACTTTTCTAATTCTACGTTACGTGTACCTATTTGTTTATATCACGCTTCGCCACTGGATATTAAACAAAAATATGCTCTATTCATAGCCTAAATTCAAACTGGAATCCCAAGTCTACCTGGAGAGTTTAAATTATACTATAACGAGTAAGGCAGCCAGTTTTCCAAATAGTTTACGATTAACACAGACCAATACACATATGTCTTCGTACTAGTATTTTAAAGTTCGGTCCACCCGTAGATTATTAGTGCCCAACCCGAACCGATCCAACAATCCTCTGTGTTTGACTCGACCTGACCCGGCTCGATTTGCTTCAAACAGTCTAGGCGGGCGCGTCCAGTCCGTGTAGAGTTCTAACTGGAACGAGTATAAAAAATCAATGTTACCTGAAAAATTCCTGTCTTAAAAACTTTTGGGTAGAATGGAATGAGTCGTTGTAGAGACTGTAATATATCATAATACTTCACACAAAAATCTTTACTTTCATTCCTCTTTTTCTTTAAAATACGAACTCATTACAATACCTACCACTATGTAGAACATGCTGTGATTGGTTTCAAGAAAGTTGCCACTTCATTAAAAAAACAACTACCGTATGTAAAGGTGGAATTCTTAGGTTTAAAAGAATAAATTTTTAGTATTATGGATGAAAAACATGTCTATTGCACAAATAAAGTTCTTTATCGCAATATGCAAAATGTTTCGCGTTTGAGTGAAATCTCGCGTTATCAATTTAATTTCTGGCTGCAGACATTGAGGAAACAAGTTTTGTATGTTTCAGTCCATTTTGTTTCATCGCACAACGTGAAACATGTATCACTCCAATTGGCACTTTTCGGCGAGTATAAACAAATTTTGAAAATGATAGAGATTTCTAATTCCAATATAAAATATTCCTAGTAGGAAACCCCAGGGTACAGTACGTTACGAAATAATTTGACAAAAACTTAAATATTTTATAAAATATACTGGAACTTCGCATACCTGCAATTTCTTACTTAAAAACTGGATAAGACTGTTCAAATTGCCTGGTTCTTTTTTCCAGTTTCGTATCATATTTCTCAATTGTCTCAGAGATATCCTTAACAATGGCACTCCAACATTGGGATCATCTATATTCATCTCCTTTAACAATTCAAACCGTGATTCTAAAACACCTAAAATAATTCATAGAGGAAAATAATATTAATATTTAGCTGTTCAATTATTTTTTTTTTAAAAAAAAGAAGAAAAAGCTCTACTTGGACACATTGTTCAAACAAGCCACACTATATTTCATTCGATCTAATCGAGCACCTTCAGATGCACACAAGTCGTAATGGTAGGAGTCCAGGGAGGATGAAAGAAACCTTAGATTTCTTTTACCAAAAGGTGCTCTTAATGCAGTGTAAGTTCTACCCATTGGAATTTGTGTGCATCTCAGGAAGCTTCAGGCAAATATATTCCAGCTTTATTTTCAACAAGGTATCCACGCAGGCTCTTTCCGTTTTTTCTAAATTTAGATGCTAATACGATGTTTTACAAAATAAATGTACTTCTTCATGCTTAAAACTGAGCTCAAGTTTAACATACAATCTCTACTCTACGTACGTTTATCTCTGAAAGAAAATGCCCTTTATAAAGCTTCCTTCCATCTTTTCGAAAAAATATTATTTGTTCTTCTTTTACAAACAGTGCAGGAATATAAAAAACAATGCACGTTTCTTTTATGACTACGCCGTGAAAGAAGCATACACAAACGCATTTTGAAGAATGCATACATACATACATATTCAACCCTAGTAAATTGGTTAAAAAGACCCACGTATTTCGGGAATTCTCTGAAGAAAAAAAAATATTAATCTGTCTTAGTCTTGATAACTCTCATGATTATTGTTAAGCACAAAGATATAGAATTCAACACATTTTACGAAGTTTAGCTGTACAATTTTCTGAAGACATGTTTTTTTATTTGCTGAAGATAGGTTTATGTTATTCCAAATTTTTCAATGACAGTTGAATACAAATATATATACTCTTGGGAAAATTCACATCCCAGAACTGAAAGATAAGTTGCACGATCCTTGCACAATAGTATCGTAAATTTGGTAACTATATTATAGCTATTCTTATTTCTAACGTTGTGGTTTTCTAACCTTATTGTCTTTCCTTAGAATTTTCCCGTTCCATAATCTTAACTTAGTACAACATTTAGTCCTAGTTAAAAAAAAGTGAAACCGATACAACATTTCACTTGACAGTTACGATGAATGTTGGCTACTTTGCTGGAGCTTGTGCTCTTATGCCTAGCGCTCTGAGGTGCACTCAACCTCCCATCAAATTGAGTACCAGAATGTCCTTGGTACCGCTAGGGTACCTCGAGAAGTAAAGGCGATAGTGTGTGCTTATGCACTGTTCACAGCGTGTGTGAATCGCACAAAGGAAACTTTTACCTTTTTACCATGGTGGAAAAGAAATAGCGCTATGTGTGATGACATCTGAACCCATGAGAAAGACAGCTTCTGTAAAATGACTGATACGTCATGCTGGCAAAGAATGCATATTGCAGTTCATTACATTTAAAACTGAATACAGAAAGTTTTACTGAATACATGTAACAGAAAGTAGTTCAACAATTCCAGTGAATATATATATTTTAAGTAAGCATATTAATACGCAGCTCTTTTGTAAACGCCGCATCTATCTGCTACAAACTGTCGCTAAGACTACTGAAAACTGTTGAAAAATACACATTGACCGCTGTCTGACCGGGACTCGAACTGAGATTTCCCAGTTTCCGGTCGGTCGTGTTAACCATTACACGACCACAGTCAATTTTTCTATTTTATTTTTCAACAACTAGACCAATTTAAGGTCCTTGTGAAGAAAGAAGTAACATATATTACACTAAAGAGAAATGCTACAGCGGCCAAACTTTAGATAGTTGCCGTGAAAAATAAACGATTACATAGACTCATAAATATGCAGTGAAGTAATAATAATGACTCTTCACGTAATACATCTTCCTGTCATAATTCTCCACAGAGTTGAAACACAATCTTACATCCACTTTGCGTACTTGATCATGAAAGTATTATATTCGAGTTTAATCAAGATAAATATCCTAAACGTCTAGCCTTGATCGTCTAGAAGATCTTGGCTTGCTATGCGGCTTTCGTTCAAAGAGTATGCCAATTATTTACAAGGTTTCCATTTCCTATTTCGGATGTGTCTATTTCGATTACTCATAGTACGTTTACGTTCCTTTTCTTTCTCATTTCTAATATTTGTTTCCATTTCAGGAAGCCAGTTATAAAGAATACTAACTGACTTTGTAGCTTGTCAATTGTTTATTGATAAGTTCTATATATATATTGATGTTAAAATAGGTCTTAAGGAACGCTAACAAATCTGAAGTAACAACGATTCGATTCCACAAGTGTTACAGAATCGACTCACAGTTATTTAAAATAGTGAGGCAGATTGTGTACAGATTCTACTGCATTTGTTCCCCGATCAGTGTATACGGTAGATCAGTACGTGACAATCACTCGTGCGTATTAAAAAAAAATTCCGGAGTTATCAAAGGCTATAGGTCTGTCCTTTTCGCATATTTTTAAGTAAGTCCGTTTTGACATGGAATTGAGTACATGTTCAAGTTTGGTGACCAATAACAGACACAAACAGTAATAATAAACGTTAAATTGGATACAGTATTAAAGTACCGTAATTACGTTTTATCCTTCTGTAAAGTCTAATAGGTTTCCAAAACTATGCAACCAGGAAATGCAGTATCCCTAAAAAAAAATCACGTAAACTGTAAGTGAATCTGGCAGAGCACACAATAAGAAGAGTGGGTTACAACTAATAAAATATATCCGTAGATATCAATTACCGATCCAGGGTTTGATCTATACTGTTGCAGCTTATGGGCAACAGCTGCAGTTTTACTTATCGTACTTCCCCCTGACTCCCACAAAATTTCTTTACTGTCATCTCTCTTTAGTGATCCCCCATAAAGGTTTTATACTTAACATTGGAACGAAAATTAATTCCCTAATTAATTTCTTCATTTACACATATTTAATGATCTGATATAACGACAGTTTAATTTCAAAAACTTGACGGAGGAAAACTAACAGCGACTGGAGCGTTGCCGCTCGGCTATGATAACCCGAAGTGAGAAAATGGTTGCAGCGAGCTCAGTTCCGTTTTTTTATTTAGCGTTCAAATCGGCATCGTTGTTGTTACAAGAGCGACAGTATACTTTTAAATCTAGACGGATAATAGTAGAAGGTACGGTAAAATAATTATTTTATTGCTTCATTAAATATCATCTACATTAAATATATGATACTATAATTTAATATAATTAAGAACAATTAAATGCATGATCAATTATTAGCGCACCCGTATGAACGTCAATAAATAAGGGAAGATATAGAGTTTGTCCTGTCAGTCCCCTCCCCTAGATCTCAGGAACTACAAGTCCGACAGAGTTGAGCCATACACCGTTGGATACGTCATTATCTCAAACGGTGGGGGAAATTATGACTTTGACTATAAAACTGACAGGTACTTTTCATTTACTTAGTTTTCTTAATTTTTCCTATGTATTTTCACATGGTACATTTGTCTCTCCCCCCACTATCTCAGTAACTACAAGTTACACAGAGATGAACAATACACCGTTGGATTCGTCATAGTCTGAAACGGTGGGGAAAACTATCAGTTTGACTCTAAAACTAGCAGGTTCTTTTGAATCGTTTAGTATTCTCCATTTGCGCCCCTCCTAGATCTCAGTAACTGTAAGTCTGACAGAGGTGAACCATACACCGTTGGATTTGTAATGGTCTCAAACCATGGAATCAACTCTAAAGTCGGCAGGCCCTTTTCAGTTGCTTAGTATTCTCCACTTGTGCCCCTCCTAGATCTCACGAGGGAACATTCCCAACTGATCAGTCGATATTAACATGAAATATTTTTATTGTCTTTATTCGAACGTACATATACTGGAAATAGCATGAAAAAACACACGATCTGCCATACTTTTATGTAATAATTTTTTGAAATTAGTCATAATTTGCCGTGAGTAGAAGGTCACAGTACAGCCTTGTAGTTCACAAACCGTCAAGGAAATGAAGTATCGTAGTACACAAATGTGAATTGGTGGGATAGTGCTATATTTTGGTGTATATTATAAATGTGGCCGCCATCTTGAAATCCGCCATATTGGATGGAGATATTTTTTTAAATGGCAAGTGGGTCTGTGACATATCAAGCAATAAGAGAATGTTTCCAGAAAGTCATTACAGCTGTAAAATTTGACCTGCCTCTTACGGTGTTGGAGTAATCTTTACTGAAAAATTGCCGCTTGTTATATGAATGGGTCCCGCAGTACAACTTTGTTTCTCACTAACCGACAAGGAATAAAAGTATGGTAATACTAATTGCGGAATGATGGAAAATGGCTACATACTTATAATTATTGCGGTGCGAAAGCTGAAATTAGAAAAAGTAAAAATTCCTGAATTTGCAAACGTTGGTTAAATTCTTTAATATTACAGGACTTTAGTATACAGCGTCAAAAGGATAAAAGTTCAGGAACTTTGTAAACTGAAGTGACAAGTGAGTGTAAAGAACTTATTTTAGCTCAGACTTTTAACTGCTCAACCTAGAACATCATAGTTTGAGGGCAGTCAAATATAGTGGCCAAAGCCAGTTCTTTACAAGTCTGATCACTTCAGATTATAGAGTATCTGAACTTTTATCTGCTGACTTCCCAAAATTGACCACAGGTAACTGTCATTTGAGCAAAATCCAAAGTTGCGTAAAAAACCGCCTTAAGAAACGTTCGGTGTGCTTAATATTTTAAAATTTTTTAAATGGGTTGTGTCAGGTTCACAGACGTCCACATTTGTTTACCTGGTTTACTTGGTAAATATGGTATTTCAAAAATTTGACTCGCACTGTTACTCCTTGACATCAAACATACTGACATATAAACATCTCACGCTCGAAACTGCGTTAGGGATTTAAACTTCCATGGTTGAGTTAGAATGCTGCGGTAGTCTTACTAAAACTCAATGAAGACATATTTTATAAGTTGTACTGTTATTCTTTTAATAATACCTGCTAGCATACAAACACTTCTCGCGCCCAAACGTCACGTACCCTTCAGCTCATGAAAGACACAGTAGGCCTTGTGGTTCACATTAGTATAAATTACTCGTGTCTGCTGTTAATATTAACGCTGTCAGCTTACTTCAAAATTATTCCATAAGTTGTAGTTCAGCTGAAGAAATTTGAAGTGTTTAGTTTTTGTAACAACATACACACCATATGCTCTTTGTCCTTCCAGACAAGCAATACTTTTCCTCTACCCTTCACGCTTTATTGGAAACATCTATGATTCACAACATGCACCTTCAATTCTATCAGCTGGCTAAGAAAAAAGAATTCTGGTGCTTAATACTCGGTTTTGCCATATCAACTTTCTTTCGCATAGTACAAGTTATTTTAATTTTCCTGCTAGGCTAGGTTAGCGCACATCTTCCGCAGTTGGATGGCGTAAAGTTCCGAATCGGGGGCCATGATAAATTAATATTTTTAAACACTGTTTTACATTTTCTTGGTTAGGTTAGTTTGGATTGGCTCCTCGATACGAAATAAGAACCAGAAAGTGGATACCACATACCGAATAAATGCTAATAATGGAGCTGAAGTTGATGTAATTTAACTTACTAATTTTGTAAATCAATACCCAAGGATTTTCCTTCAGAACTTCTTGAGATACACCGTGTTTTTGCAGAAAACGCACATTTTCTTCCAAATTGTCCTCGCTTACGGAGCTGAACGCCGGAAACTCACTCACAACATCTTCCGCCTCCTTCGAAGAGTAACCTAGATCCTGAAGCTTTTTCATAACTACCCTTTTTCCACAATTCGCTGCTTCATTATAAGTATTAAAATCAATGTACATATCCTCCTCTTCAATCTCCTCTGGATACCGTCTGTCACTAAGAAACTGGCCGTGTGCATATCTTAACTGCTTTAAATTACTTCCAGGCCATAAACACGTTAACTTCAGTTTATCACACTGCAACGAACAATGTAAATACCGTATTTTAGAACACTCCAACGATGTTAAGTTGCATTTTGAACTGGATTTTATTACTGCGAGTGCGAACAACTCGTTATGAATTAGTCTCAATGCAAGTGGTTTCCTAAGAAAATTAATCATCATCAAAAATGATACCACAAAAACATAGCTTAATTCTAACAATGGGCAGAGAATATCAATATTTTCCTTGCACTGCACTTAGTTTGTCTTGGCGTAGTGAACAAACGAGTTTTTGCCATTGGGCATAATGCCATTACGGCAATTCGTAATTGTAAATGTCCGTGAAAGTTCTGGTTTAGACGACGGGATAATAATAGTAATCATTCCGGAAGTTGTATTACTGTTGTGACGTAAGTGTGTTGTATAATAAAATTTCCAAGGCATTGTTTGTAAGTTGCTTTGGTGGACGAATGCATAGGAAGCCTGCTTGCTAAGTCCCAAGCCCGAGTTCGAAGCCCGGTGGTATCAACTTGTACTATTTTCTTCATGTTTTTGCCAAAAACATGTTTATGTGCTCATATCTGTTATCAATAAATTAGTTACCAAGAGTCAGTGTTTCTTCCAGAAGAGTTTATTCGAGAGTTCACGAAAATTATAAATGACTAAGTTTCTTCGATCTACTCCCACTGGCCCTGAAGTTTTCCCAAGCCAATAATACATATTGACTCCAATATGCTATAATACAAAATAACAATAATGTTACAATATTGAAATACTTCTCTTGAACTACTTCCAAATTTAGGGCTGGTTTTCAAGGTAGCTTGCGTTGCCTCCTTTGCTTGCGATTTGGGTGAGTGTTTCATTACATAATACGTAGAACACGCAATAAAAAGCGGGTTTTAATTGGCTACTTTAACGACCTTGAAGCTCCATTCCATTGTATTTTATTTCAGACAGTTTTGTTTCGTTTATATTGAGCTTTAAAAGTGAAGGAGTTTTACTGTGCTGATCTCCTGATCATTAGTACTCTTTGACCATCGCTTATTATTTTTTGACCAAAGCTTTCTTTTGTTTTCTTTATTCTAGTGTAATGTTTCTTTCTCCTACTTAAGGATTAAGACAGTAAACACGGCGGAAGTCGTCATCACCTACGACGTCATATGCCTTGTTTACATTACTAACATTTTACCATGGTTAACGTTAACCCGAGTTCATTTTAGTAATGTAAACGGTAGTTACCGTTAACGCGGGTTTCAAATTTAACTAGCGTCAACTTACGACGGTTATTTTGTAACGTTAGTAAGAAAAGGCTGTGTAAACGCAAGTTAGTCATTAGGCACGAATCACTTCGTGAGTTTATTTCTTTCTTTATAGAAATATATAGTATGCTAGTGGTGCGTATCACTTTTAAAGTATAAAAGTATGATGGCAGAACTAATCTACAAAATTTGACGATACAATTAATTCATTTGTGTTCATTTTTTATAATTTAATCCTCTCCCGTATAACAAGCAGATTCTTTAGTCAACCACGAAAACCTCAACCTATTTCTTTACAGATAATGGTAGTACAAGCACGATAAACAAGTTCAGTTCGGTAGTGTGAACGCAAGTTAGTTTTACCCATAAGTTTCACCATGGTAAAATGTTAAGGCCACTTTAGACGATCCAATTTCTCGTACGATCCCTCGTGTGCAATCCAATCGGTTACATTCTTTGATCGTGTAAAGCGCAGATCGTACGATTTTTCATGCTATCTCCGATGTCTTCTCTAAATAGAAACGGTCCTATTTTTCAGCGGATTTTTCATACAATCTATGACAGCGTCCCTACTGGCAATATAGCGTCCTTTCCTATTCGGCTGTTTGGTTATGGATTACGACAAAAAGAGAACATATTAATGTTATTACTTGGTGCAGAATTTAACATGCATAATGGCATAATAAACTATTACAGGTATAAAGATATAAAACAAAGTTTTTAAGGGAAGTGTAAAAAGGTCGGTGATACTGCAGTACAGCTACTTCTGCCATAGAGGACTGGCAATACCTCAAAATGCTACGTTTTGCATTCTCAGGTACTAAATACGTGAGAAATATGTTTAAAAATATAATTACAAAGTTCTGATGTGATCTAATAGCTACTGCTTTTCCTATATATTGTGCAATGCAGGTAAGGTGATTTTGATTGTTTTTCTTGGGCGTAGAATACCGAATTTGCTGCAATCATGATAAGTATGAAGGGAAATAATGTAGAGGATACCGGTATCTTTGCAATCATATTAATCCCCAATTATTTTGATGAACGTATACGCCCTGTGCATCCGAAATAATGAAATACATTGAACAGTAATTACAGAATACATAATGAAAGTAGAGTGTCGACGTCAACCCAGAGCTGTGCAAGTCAATGCACGAGCTAGGTAATTAATCGAACGAACTAATTTTTATTCAAGGGTTAAGACAGCTGACCCGCCCTATTGACACCTATATACCTTGTGTAAAATGAGGCTATAAATCATATAAAATCTACATTACTCCTCATTTTTGTATTTTGCATGTATTTCATGCTTATAGGAACGTAAAACGTAGCATTTTGAGGCGTTTCCAGTGCTCTGTGATAGAAGTAGTTAAACCGCAGTGTTATTAATTGCCCCCCATATGTATAAATAGGAGTTAATATATCGCGATTTATATACTTTTGAAGTGCTGTCTAATGTCACATTTCTTGTTAAGTCAGGAATATTGTAAAAACAAAACACATATGACTCCGAACTTATCACCGAAGACGGCAAAATTTTCAACGTTTTTTGTGTGTCCGCATTGAAATATCTTTATCGAAGTACAGAAGTAAAATTACGGCAATTTCGTTACCACTGAAACCACGTAGAAGTTAGATTCTCTTGGTAGAAGAATTTGACATTACAATTGACTGAATTTCTGTTGCGTCAAGATTAATTGTTAT
>JAGDQP010066324.1:378-11294 GCA_022664845.1 Lepisma saccharinum | reverse complement strand
CATGAATGAAACTCTGAAGAACAAGGTTCTTACATTGTTGCATAAATATTTTCCTAGTTATCAGCCAAAAATGGGTTCACCTGTTTTGGGACACCCGATATAAGAGAACAATGATAAAGCAATTGTAATGGACTGAAAAATATGGTCGCAGACCTAGCGAAGAATTGAGCTCCGATGTTTTAACAACTAAGCTATCAGGCAGCATGGCCAAATTCTGTGCGCGTGATGTATTTCCTGGCTCTCAGTTCAACGCAGTCAGCCCAACTCAGCTAGTTTCGAATATAGAGGCATTTATTCTAATTCATGTTGAAATTTTCAGTTGAAGATCTATTTTTATTTTTAAATCTTTCATTGCGAATGAATTAGATGTCAATTCCTTTTACACAAACAGCTTATATGAGGAAATGTAATCGGAAAATAAACCGAAAAATTGTAAATAGAACACCCGGCTGGCAATCTGTGCTAGGACTCCCTCTAGGTCAGCCATCAGTTTTTTCTGGGAATTCCCTAATTTACACAGGGCGATTCATTAATAATAATAATAATAAAAGTGAATTCCTGACACTAAAATAAGAAAAAAGTTCCTGTGAAGAAATTTCGAACATGCGTAGATTCGTAGCTACAGGCGCTGAAATTTACGGTCGCATCGTCACAAATGATGTGATATCTGACATAATGAGATAAGTAGTTCTGGCTTAATCGAAACTACCCGATACATCCATTTGAGCAATGATTCTGACTGAGGGAGTACCTCATGAACAGGTCTTGCAACGCAAGAATTTTATTGTCAAAGTATGTAAATGGTTTAATAGGACAGGTATAGAAATCCGCTCCTAAGCCGCATTCATCAATCATCAACATAGCTTAAATGGATGTATTGGGTACTACTTCGATCGTGATTTGCTAGGCTGGCTCCGCTTACGTCATTATTTTTCGAGATAGGCTGCAGTTTTGTATTGTTAGGGATTCACTTTGTTTTGTTCATGTATTAGGCTCTCATCCAGTATGTACATACACACAGGATATTTGCATAACATCAGTCAAGATGTATTGAGCTGCTTGTCTTTCCCATCTAATACAGTAAACACCTTTCATTCCATATAATTAATTTTTCATTCAGTTTATTATTATTATTCCGAATTCGTGGAAGTCGCAACGAAGTTTCAGTTACACGTTAGAAAATCTAAATCAAGACTATCGTTCTGTACGTTAGACATTTACAAAATTTTAAAGATAAACGTTAATATTGGATGTATGCAAAAATTCTACTCGTTTTGTAGATGCCACTCGCGATGGGATCACTGACGTCATAGATGACGTTACGATGACTTGAATCGTCCGCCACGAAAGCGGGGAGCAGTAGAACATAGACAGGCACTAAGTTTATCATAATATCTCATACGTTGAACTGGGTAAGATGGTAAGCGATAAGGAGCATACAGCCACTGTGTATTGTACGAGGTTGATAGAGGCAGTACTGTTGCTGCAGCTTGCCGCAACATTCGTCAAGTATTTGGGGAGGGAGGGAATGCAGTTTACAATAGCACATGTCTCCATGGTTTCGGAAATTTCGGGACGGAGACAGAAGCTGCAAGGTTCAGTCACAATTGTTTGGACGTCCATCAGTGGTTTCTAAAGAGCGTATGGACCAAGGCATAACAAATTACCCATATCCAAGTGTCGACGAATTATTGAGCATGTTCAAAGTACACATAAGAACGGCTTCAGGCGCTTGAGTTCATCACGAAGTTCGATCCATGAGTTCCACAGGAGAGTACTGCGAAGCAACGAGAGGAGCGAGTCGATACCTATGTTTCTTTGCTTTCTCGTTATAAATGTAAACCGTTTTAGGAACAAATGGTAACAGGAGGTGAGTAGTGTGTAAAGAACGGTAATGTCAGGCTTGCTTCATCGACTTCATTTAAAATTGTGTACTGTAAGGGTGTACGGAAGTCCAAAGTCAGTTCCGGAATTCGGAATTATTTGGATTCCGATTTTCGACTTCCCGAAATTCCGCCATTTCCTGATTCCCAGAGTCGTGGTTTTCAATGGTAAAGCGTTCAACTTTGGCGCTTGAGGTCGTCGCTTCGATCCCTGATCGTGCCATGTGGGTTTTGTGGTGGACAAACACCGTGTGCGTGGGTTTTCTCCGTTCTCTACTGTTTTCTCCTACTTTCTCCATTCCACCAATCATCCCATCATTATCCATCCGGAATGAACCAAATTTGCCTAAAGCCTTTAGGCTAAAGCTCTTACAAATTAAATTAAAATTCATAATTTGGAATTCCGACTTTCCGAAATTCTGAAATAAAATTTGAACACAAGAATTTGAATTTTATTTAAGGCTTTTGCCTTTCAGGCTCAGGCGTTCTTCGTAAGAATTCGCTACCTGTATGACATCTTATTCAGCAAGTTTTAATTGTTGTGAAAATAACATGTCTTGTCGATCTGTCTGCTGGTGCTGAATCGTTCTTCTCTCCCATTTGGTGATGATGCTCGACATTAAGAAATTCTGATATTCCAAAATTCCAATGTTCCGAATTTCCGGAATGGCAGGAATGGTCATTCCGATTCAGGAATTCTGATTTCCATTCCGGAATTCCGAACACCGCTAAGGTGTAGGGTCTGATGTGAAGGGAATAATCCACTGGTGCTTAATCAAACGATAAATGTAGACCTCTACTGCCAGCAGTTGGACGGACAAGAGAACTGATATCTATGGTACAAGCGCAAAGGCGTTATCTTGAATCATGATAACGCCAGACCTCATGGTACTTCCATTACGCGGCAAAAAATACTGAAGTTTGGTTGGAAAGTGCCACTCCACCCGGCGTATTTCCCCGACATTGTTTCTATGGACTGCCATCTTCGCTCGTCAGATCTTTGACATGTGAAAGCTGTGTTACAAAACTGTTCAGATAAACCAGAGGAGTTCCATCGGGGTGAGTAATTTCCTACCAGAGAGATGACAAGAGGTCATACGTAATGATGGTAATAATGGCAATTAGGTGCCGTATCTTTTGTGTTCTCCCGTCTTTCTGTTTCGTCTTTAAAAATGGGTAGAAGTTTTCCACACACCCAATAGAGGGCAATGAAGAATAGCTATGAAATGCATAGCCATAGAGGAAAAAGACCGTCCAGTGCATAAGTTACTTCTTTTAGATGAAATACACATCAGTTTACACTCAAATACGTTCCTGCCCTTGAGCCCGACCACAGAACTGTTCACACCTTCTTCGTTAGTTTTACATTTTAACAACGCAACGAAGTGCAGGGGACTGGACAAAATGTTGTGAATCACTTTCGACTTGTCCTAGATGAAAATTATTTTCATTTTGCGTCAAGTGACCATCGCAATTGAATTCAAGAGCTTTAAGTTAAATTTTCCGAAGTTTCTTCAGAATTGTTCTAACCGAGAGAATGATCTATTTTTTTTTTTAAAAAAAAGTAACATTTGATGAAAATACTTTTGTGATTATTTTCTGAATTTTAGGCTGCTTTTGAATATTGTAGAATAGTATAATCTCTAAAATATGCAATGAAACACCTTGAAATTGTTAGACTATAGAAAAAAAAGATATTATGGCACGGAGAGAAACTTAATATCATAATTACGTGCCTTAAATTAATTGTTCTCAAAGGAAGAAAACCGTTACTTACGTAGAGACGTTTTTCATCATCCACCTGGTGGCTTCTTCAGTACCAACATAAATTTTTATGTAAAGAGTGTTCTGTTTTGTATGTATGAGTGCAATTATAGAAGGAAGTACAGTATAAAAACAGTAGAAAAAGTGAATATCAGTGTGTAAGAGGATAAATCATTCATTAATTGTGTTTCCTTTTTCTAGGTATTACAACAAAAGGGATCTCGAATGTGAGGTTAGAACTACGCAATTTCAAGAAGAACTGAAACTCCTTCGCAGCTTATATATCCAGTGACTTTTATGGTCATGGCATTTATACTGCTGGCACTGCCTTGATGTCATAGGGATTCTGGGTATCATTTTTCTGAAAGTTTAGTTGAGAAGAGGGAAATGGTCCTCTCCTTGCTGTGATATCAAAATGATTTTTTAAAACAAAAGAAAATGGAACTTTCTTGATGAAGAATATTCAAAACCAAATTATCAGTTTGCCTGTATAGACTCTAGATGTACTACTCTTGCACTGTCATTTCATCGTCATTGTGAACGGGATTAGAATTCCTTGGGGGAAAGTCACAAACACTTTATTTTTTTCTCTCAACTGGCGGATTTTTGTACAGGCATTTTTTTAATGGTCCCTTTTTTTGTGCCAGATATGGAAACTAGTGTTGTCTGCATTTTTCATTGTATGGTGAAGCAACGTTTTGTATGACATTTTTTTTTTTAAAAAAAAGGAAACACTGATATTATTTTAAGGATTAAGAAATCCTTTTTTTTGTAATCCTTATTTTTTTTACGTGCTAATCGAAGCTTTGGCAGCAAAGCAATAATGCCATATGTATATTGTTGAGTTACACCTGCTTGTGTACCTTTCTTTTCATTGTAACGTGATTATTTCTTCAATCATGTTGGGGTGTCTCACTATTTACTCATAACTTTTACATGCATCTTGCCATTACCTCATAAACTTTCATCCTTAAAGAAACTGTGTGTGTTTAGATTGTGTAATTATTTTATATTTATAAAGCTTTAACTAGGTTAAAGAGAAAAAAGAAAGATTAAGCATTCAGCAACTACAAAGTGTTCATTGGTGTCTTAGTCTGGAGGCATTTTTCCTAGATATGACTGTGAGGTTTGTTTATTTGTGTTGACTTTACACTAAGGACGAAACGTGACAGCATGCGAGTGCTGCTATTATATGTTGAAAGATCTTTACCTGTCATACACAAACCGTATTTGAAAAATAAATAACAAATGTGAAGCGATACTAGTGTATTTATTGTTTTCCTGTAGAGAGATTTTACAATTTACCGGATAGTTTTCTGCCCTACGTAGAAGAAATGGTGTGTAATTTATTTCAGGTATTGACATTCTATCACTCCCTTCTTTCACCTTGCCGTCTCAAGAAGTGATCATTTTTGTACTCTGCTAGGCCGCATTTATCTTTTGCGGTGTCTACAAAATTGAGATGAGCAAGTAGTTAACATTTGACGAAATGTTTTGGAGACAATTCAGTCAGTACTAAAACGAAGAAGTCAGAAGCTAAGACTTCAGCGTGTAGTTGTCGAAAATATCGTAACCATGGAAACTGTACCAATATGGTGCAAAACTATGATTGAAAACAAAATGCAAGATTAGAACTTACTGACGGTGTGCACTATCATTGCTGGTGAATGTACTTTCTATATCACCTATCTTCATCCATGATCTCTTCATTGACCGATTAGAGCTTAGGTCAAGTTCGCATATCAGCTTTTTGACCGTCCACAATCTGAGACATTTTTCAGATGTTCAATTAAACTTTTGCTACAAAACCTCTATTATTGTTTTACTATTTTAAATCCTTGTTTCGTTCAAAGTAGTCCCGTCCACTGGAGACCCACAGAGCCTAATATTTATTCCATTTTTGGAACGTACTTTCCGGGATGAGCACATACCTCGTATCACATTTTCCTGAATCTCCGGGCGGTTTTAAAACTACGGCCATTCAAGCGTAACTTTACAACTTATAAAACAAAGAAAAGATCTAATTGGCCCTTTTATTGGCGTGCAAGACTTCCAGAGGATCGCCGGTCAACGTTATGTTAGCTTTAAAATGCATGAACCAGTTGTGGAAAGTGCGGCTCATACATTCGTTCTCGTATGCTTGCTTAAGCATTTTAAATGTTTTTGTAAAAAAAATTCCAATGCAGAAGTAAGATTCCATGCATACAAGCTGTTCAAAATCATTCATCTTTACGTTCTTATGGACGGTATGTGCGAGAGAGCACTATGTTGCCTAAACCCGTCACTAGGCGGGAAGCATTCCACGTGCCAATTGCCACGCTATTAAAAGTGTTCAGTATTTAATTGAAGACACCTTGTACAGAAAGAGCTTTAAGCACTATGACGCAAACCGTAGCGTCACAAACTGTTTGGGCTATATCTTAGGATATAAAAAAGGGGCGGCCACATATGATTAGATCATTAGATATAGACAACATATTACCGAGCGGCTGTGGCTCAGTGGTAGAGCATTGGCTTAGCATCCGACCATCCAGACTGAGTTTTTTTTTTCCAGGGTTATGCCTCAGCCACACCGCGATGGTACCTTCAACTTAGGCTCTGGCCTACACCTTCCCGCATACTTTCCCCTCCCCAATACGTCTTGAGTCTTAGATGCCTGAAGGCCATGAGTAAAATCCAAATTCTAAAAACAGAAAAGATATTGGACATTTGTGGTCGTAAGTGTTGTCCCAAATGTGGCGGATTTTTCAAATTTCCTGTTCAAGCGAATGAGGATATTGTATAGAGCATAGGCTACACATATTGCATGACTAATCATTAGAGGAACAAAGTTAGGGATAAATAGGTCGAGACGGGAATTTTTAGGAACTACGAAAGAAAACAGTAAAACCATGGGTCGGCAATGTACGTACGCCTATTCCAAAAAGGTTGACCGCATTAATTAGGCTGTTTTGAGCCGAAAATTCTCTTAAGTCTAGCTTCGGGTATCTTCGAAAACAGTAAACGAAAGATTCCAGGTTCGAACCCTCAAAGGTACGGTGAACCTTCGCAATTGGAAAAATTTGTGCAAATGTTTTTTTTTTTTCTTGTAAGTGCAATAAGACATGTTGAAATGTTACGAAGTGTAGAAAAAAGTAATAACATTCATTGAAATATGTAATGATACAGTATTTTGAAACTATCCATACATCTGAGCACGTGATGGTTTTGTCACCTACGTTTCCATACGTAAAAGAACATCTCCAGTGAAGGCAAAGACAACAAACATATTTTTCGCAATTCATAGTACAATAAACAAGACAAAGGAGAGACAGACCAACAGCATTTGCAACGTATATGAATGTCATTGTCGTGGACACCGAAAATTCAGTCATGTTTATTTAGAAGGAGTCCTCGCAGAAGGAGCTCGGGAAGTATGTTCATGTTAGCTCAGTGGTAGAGCGTTGGGTTCTAATCGAGAGATCTTGGGTTCGAACCCCGTTCGGCACATTTTTTTTGTGTCTGTAATGATATTCCTCAAAGTATGAATAAGTAAAAAAAAAATACATTAAAACAAATCAGTTTTATTGTATTCATACAATCACTGCAGGACATAAGTAGTTATTATGTTTAAAATATAACATCAAAAAGGTGGTGGGTGTTGACAGATCGTCGGTATATTATATGCGAATGTTAAATACAAATAAATTAAATCTTGTAATAACAATACATAGTTGCGTGTAGCGTATTTGTCGTACGGAAGTTACGTCTCCATATTCTCATTTTCCTTCTTGAAATAGTAAAAAGCTGTCAAAAGAAAATAAGGTTACAAGGAAAAAATATCCTAAGTCGGATCATCGTTGCAGACCGCAAGTTCAGTAACCCCAAAATTCACGATCTCCACGAACGCTGAGGACACTAAACTGTACTTCAGTTTGTTTCCACAGGTTTTCAGTTCAGTACTCTGAAATGCTTTTTCATATGGAAGTGGTGAGGCTTGGTTCCACATTCTATACTTTGTTCTCTGATGAAGAAAAGTTACTATTGTCATATTAAATATAAGGAAAAAATGCTTGTCGTGACCAGAGCGCGAACCTATGTCCGTGTGGCATTAGTTAAGAAAGCAAAGATTTTAACCATGAGCTACTTTTACAACAAGAAAAATATTGCCAAGATTTGTCTTATTAAACCACCACCAGATTGAACCACGCTAAGTGGATCATTTTATACATTAGTCATATTTGATAACGAAGATTAGACTGGTTTAGGTTAGTGATAGTAAAATTTGGTCATTCCTGGACAAATCATCCACTTTTTAAAAAATGGTTACATCACCATTTTAGAAAAAAAATAATTATCGTATGTGGGTTCCTACATACTTGAAGATATCAGAACGACTTTCGTAAAAAAATGTTATGCCCTTATTTCTCGCGGGGCGTCCATATTTCCAAAATGGTAGGTGGCGTTTTTTTCTTCCGTAGATATGCACGGAAATCTGAATATCTAAAAAAACAGAAGAACTAGAGAGCTTCATCAAAAACCGTTGTGTAGCTCTTGAAGTGTACTTTGAACATATGGAATCACCTTTCTGAAAATTAATTTCTTTATTCCAATAATTAGGATGAAAAATAAGTAACAAATTATGTAAAATTTGATACTTAACCAATTTCTTGGGGTGTAGAAGTTGAATAAAATTCTGCAAAATTTTGTCATGTTTAGACCTCCCAAAAGAGTTTCTGGCCTAAATCACACTTTGTTTTTTCTATGGGTGTTCAAACATGGTCTTTTGCGAAAAATGCCGGATTTCGGGCTGAAATATATCTCATATGCGTTCTCATGAAACAATCTGAAATGTGGTTGCAAAGAAGCTTTGTTTGTCACCAACTGACAGTAGAAATTGCAACTTTTATTTTGTAATGGTTTGGTCAATACCAGCGGATTTTCTTCGCCATACGATGCAAATGCGAATGTCCGAAGGTCACAATGTTTTGGGGAAGGAGCTAAATATAAGACTGCAATTTCTCTTGTGATGTTTAAAACTATCAACAGGGTGATTGTGTAGAAAAATCCGTGGCGTTGAATCACAGCGCTTTTTTGCTACAGGAAAAATGCCGGATTTGGGTCTAAATATCTCAAATAGGCCATCATAAACAATTCTTAAATTTGGTCTCGAGGAAGCTTTGTATGTGCTCAAATGACAGTAAAAATTACAATTTTTATTTTTGGGTGGTTTGTTAAAATAAAAAGTTGTTCATCAGAATCTGCCTTTCAAGCATGTAATAATATGAAGCTACATATACACATATAATCCGCTTGCACTGACCAAACCAATAAGAAATAAAAGTTGCAATTTTGGTTGCAAGAAACTCAACTTGCACTCATCCAGGAAGTCAAATGCCGACAAAGGCGGCGAATGTTCGGGATAGGCAGAACCCAACCTAGTATCCGGGAAGTAGAGCGAAGAAGGTCGACTTGCAACCACAAATGGCGTTTGGTCGTCGGTCTCTGACTTGCCGGCATAGAGGCGAAACTCTGACCATCCCCCAGCACTTGATGGTGGGAAAAGGATGGACACCCGCCAATTGCCTTATGTCGGGAAAAGGCGGCTGGCTCCCTGTCCATTTTCTGATGGTCGAGAGAAGAGCGAGGCCCCGTTTATTATTGATGGTCGGGAAATAAGCGAGTTCTCACCCACTTCCTGATGATCGGAAAAAGGTTGGGGGTCCAGCAATATTCCGACCGTTTTAATCTGGAATTTGTATTACTCAAGTATTGACATTCCGTTGCAAAAGAATTCTTCCGGTCGATTCTGGTTCACTTTTGGGAAACGTTCTTTACATTTGTTAAAAGCAAAAGTGCCTTATGTGGGGACAGGAACTTATAATTTACTCTTAGTAGTAGCTGTTGCCTGGAGCGTCACTCAACTCGGAAGCCGTCTTCGAGTATCTGGTTGTACGGTCTAGTGGATAAAGCATAGCAGAGCTGTTCTAAAGGTATCGGGTTCGATCCCACCACAGGCAAGCGATTTTTTTAAGATTTTTTTTTTCATTTCTACTTTCGAAATATGCACTTCATTTGCTACCTTATCGAACATAAGTGAAGTAGGTTAGTTAAAGCCAAATTAGACATAAATTTCAAATATCGAGCTTAAACAGTGTGGCCTTAGCGTTAATATGTCAGTCAGTCAGGATTTCTGTTTTTTATATAGAGAGTATTATTATTATTATTATTGCCTTTTCAGGATATTATGGTATAAATTCAAATTGCCTTATTCTCAAAAGATTAGGAGTACTGACGTAAATTTTTGATTCTGGAATCTTTAGAACATTGACCGAACCGCTGTAGGTCAGTGGTAGAGCGTTGGCGTAGCCTTCGAGAGGCCGTGGGTTCAATCCCAGCGGTCGACCATCCTGATTGAGGTTTTTCCACGGTTTTCCTCAGTCACACCAGGCAAACGCTGGGATGGCACCTACAGCATATAGGCCCTGGCCGACATCTTCCCGAATCCTTTCGCATCCCCTATCCCGAACTAAGCGTTATAAATAGAATTTCAAATTTAGAACACAGAGGGCAAAACTTTGAATTAGTTGCTCCCTTGTACAGAACAAGTCATCATAAATTATTGAGTGATTCTGACAAAGATTGTATTTGTTTAAATGTTTAATTAACAACCATTACGTAAAATGATTGTATTGCTATCAAACTTCAATATTTAACACCTTCTTGTTCGTAGAACATTAATAAATACTGCATTACATTATTATTACCACAACAAATGTACTGATATCTCACATTACTAATAAACGGCTAAATAAAAACTTAAAATGTCTAATTCATGTATACTGGGAAACATCGAGTTGCAGGTGATAATAGTAGTACAATCACTATATTTTGATGATCCTCTGATTCTAGACAAAGTGACAGTAATCTTGGTGCAAAACTAGGAGTTTTATTGTGGTTGCATTTGCTATGAAGACTTATTTTCGAGAAATTCTGTGTAATGAAGAACAAACCTCCACAACTGCGGGCTTAAAGTAATTTTATAATGAATATAGTGTCTGTGTTAGTACATTCCATTTCAGACTTCTAGAAGTATCTTATTGACGTAGGCTTTTGGACATTTAAGCCCGAAATCCGGCATTTTTCGCAAAGGACCATGTTTGAACCCCCGTAGAAGAGAAAGTGCGTGATTCAGGACCATGATTTTTTGCGTGCATACACTCGGTTGGTAGGTCTAAATATTACAAAATTTTGTAGAATTTTATTCAATTCCTTCACCCCAAGGAATTT
>JAGDQP010066323.1:0-11294 GCA_022664845.1 Lepisma saccharinum | reverse complement strand
ATGAGGCACCGCAAGCGTTACAAACTGTAAGAAAGGTGTTATCAAATTTTCAACAATCCAATGTTGTTTTTTGTACCATATACCACAGCCTTACGACTTAGGGAGCTCTTCAATTATTAACAGAGAAGTGAGCTCAACAAACGCGAAAATATATGCTCTTTCGAAACATTTGAAAAATGTGCAAGTCTTCGATATTTCCCATATCCCACAGCGTTTTCCCACGAAACACGGACTTAATTTAAACAAGACTGGGAAGGTGTTTATCACCAATATGATATGTAACATCATTAATAAAATACTCTTCCGTGTAGAACCATTTCTTTTCCTTGTTCCAGTAGATTCTAACGGAAATATCCCACTAGTAGTAGATGATCTGATTTTTTAAGAAAGGTGATCAAATAAAGAAGAAAACAACACAGATGCTACCACTCAAGCAATAAACTATGCTGAAAACAAGTAGAAACAAGCAGTTTCCCTAACCCTCCAATCCTAACAAAAGCAAACTGGTCTCCCAGAGACCAGGTATGAGCTTGAATGAGACACCACTAAATCCGAAGTTGCTACAATCTTCATTCTCTGTCACTCCAGGCTTAATGCAAACATCGTCAAACGGATTACTCCCACAGACAACTCAGGAAGACTTGGGGAGCGGCAATGCAGTCAACAACTTGCCAAACAGCACAGTTAGTCGAACTCCAAACCAATCTGTTAACATCAACCCAGTGAACACAAACACTGATTATATTCATACCTTGAACAGTATCGAGGAGGTAATTGTAAATAGCTCTCAAACAAAAGGTATGGCGGCAGAAAGGGATCTCAAAGGTAATGAATGTGCAAATAATGTAAGTTTACGTACAACTAGTGGGTCAAAGACAAATAGTTCAAAAACTAAAGAAGGTATCAACGAGAAATTAAGTGGAAATCGTAAAACAACACGGGAAAAAAGTTTCATCATACTTAAGTAATGATTTTTTATGGTACAGAGTAGTAGAGAAAAAAAACTGCGAGATAGGGATGATGTGTCTATATGTATATTCCACCAAAATGTTCAAGATTTAAACATAGAAAAAAGATTAATATTAGAAGTTCTGTTTGCCGAAGAATTGTCATCAGTACAGGTAATCTGCATCACTGAACACTGGTTGAAAACTCAATATATAAACAAACTAAATTTCTGTAACTTTAATATTATAAGTTTTTGTAGATCAGATATGGATAAAGGAGGAGTAAGCATCTATTGTAGATTCGGTGTCCAAAGTACGGGGATTACTAGATTTCAGCATCTTAATATAGAAAAACACTTTGAATCGAGCATAATAGAATTAGTAAATATAATTGTCTGCGTCTATAGAACTCCGGACAGTGATTTAAAACTATTCTTGAAAAATCTTGAAACAATACTAGAGTACGACGAAAACAAAAGTAAAACACTAGTAGTTGTGGGAGATATTAATATTGACTTTCTAAAACCTAATTTAGACAACGAATTACTTATATTAATATCTATAGTATGCGTCCTTTAGTCAAAGTAGCCACTAGGGTGACACCAAACACAGCAAGTGCACTTGACCAAGTAATCGTGAATGATAAAATATCAAATAACAGCATGGTAAATGTGTTAAGTACTGGATTCTCTGATCACTTCGCCCAAACTGTTAAAATACACAAACTCGAGCGACCAATCATACAAACAAGTCTTACCAGCGGAAGAGAATATTTAGCAATAAAAATTGCGAACTTTTTGCAAACGTTATTAGTAAGGAAACTTGGGATCACTTGTATTAGGTAAATGAGGCCTGGAATGCCTTCCTGGACATTTTCAAACACTATTTTAATCTAGCCTTCCCCGTAAAACAATGCAAAAACCAGGTTTGTAAGCAAAAACCCTGGATTACCACAGGTATCAAACAATCAAGTAAAAAAATGAAATTCTTACATAAGATTAAAAGTCCGGCAATAAGATTAAAAGTCCGGCAGAAATATTCAACAATTATAAAAAAATATAACCTCACATCTAACAAGCTACTCAAGCCAGCAAAGTCCATGCACAACGAAAAACAAATACGAAACTCAGAAAACAAGTCAAAAACCATGTGGAATATTGTAAGAAAAGAAATAAACGGAGATAGCTAGCATAGATGAAATTCCCCCCGCAATATTAAAAAAAGTACAAATACATATCGCGACACCTTTAACCTTTTAAATAAATTTATCCATGATGCAACGACAACTTCTTGACCGTTTGAAACATGCAAAGGTCATACCTATGCACAGGAAAGGCGATAAAGGAAACCTTGAAAATTACAAACCTACCTCATTACTTTCACCATTCTCCAAAATTCTTGAATCGATCGGCTATGAACCAAAAACTTACTACCTTCCCACAGAAATTTAACGTAATAAACGAGGCACAGAATTGATTTTATAAAGGTGGGACAACAGAAATGGCAATATTCAACTACGTTGAACGTGCGAGAGAGATGCTGGATAATAGAGAAAAGTGCGTAGGGATATTTCTAGATCTAACGAAGGCGTTCGATCTCGTACCCCACAACAAGCTTCTCGAGAAACTGCAGCGGTATGGAATACGAGGGCTAGCTAATAACTGGTTTAAATCATATCTCGAAAACATTCCAAATAGTTGAGGTAACTCATACGTACAATAGAAAAAGTATACATTACACTTCTAACCAAAAACCAATTAGATGTGTAGTGCCTCGAGGTTCAATTCTCGGACCAGTCCTTTTCATGTTGTACATAAATGACTTACCAGAATATTTAACTGCAGCAAATCCCATACTGTTCGCAGACGATTCTAGCATCCTCATAACAGGTAACAAAGACAATGAAGTTAACAACAACATAAATACATCAATCGATGCATTAACAGACTGGTTTGCAGAAAACAGTTTATCATTAAACGTAAAGAAAACGCAAGCAATAGCATTTCATAATATTAAAAATAAGTCACCAACAGCCCCGGCAATTCACATAAATGACAAAGAAATTGTGTACCTACCCTCAGTAAAATTTTTGGGAATTGTTATTAATGAAAATCAAATATGGGAAAGGTACCTGCATGAATTGGGTAACAAGGTAAGCAGTCTGTTATGCTATAAAAGTCATACGAAACATATCAAATCTAAGCACAGCAAAAATATTATATTACACATTATTTCAGTCACTACTTCAGTATGGAATTATTTTGGGGGGAATTCTGGAAACAGCAAAAATATTTTTCCTTTGCAAAAGAGTCATCCGAATAATAACAGGCATGAAAATCAACGAATCGTGGGAACCAATCTTTAGGGAACAGGGTATTTTACCACTTCCGTCTTTATATATTTACCATGCTTTAATATTTGTGAAAAACAACTTCTTTAAAATACTATAAATGTATTAAAGAAACACATTCGTACGACATCCGTAATAATCTTAACATACAGATACCATCGCATAAAAGTACTCTTCTAGAAGTTGGTCCGAAATATATTCGAACTCTTATGTATAACAAACTTCCACAAAATCTCAAAGATATAAATTCGGCACCAAAATTTAAAAAAAAAGTATCTTACAAAACAATCCTTCTATTCAATACATGAATCGGGAAACGTGACAACATTCTCAAAAATTCAGAAAAGAGATTCCCAACATATCTGTTAAAAAAAGTAGTTTTGTGATATGAAATAATTAGGTATCAGACAAGTGCTTATAATATGTGCAAGTATTCCTTATGTATGTATCTTTGTGTATGTATTTTGTATGTTTGTGTATATAACTTTGATTCTTGTGTACCTCTATCTTAAGCATTCTATGTTCACACTGTATAGCAATATTTTTGTATGTTCTGTAACTCATATGTTCTATACCGTTGTACTCAATGTACATTTTGTACGGTCTGAAGAACGCAATAAATTATAAAAATTATGAAACTTCACGTCACCCCCCCCCCCCCCCCCCCGACGAAGCACTAACATTTAAATCTAGCGCGATCGTCAGTGCTTCCAGAAAACACTAATTGTTACGTTAGTGCTTCATTATTAGTGGAGATATAAACAATAGGAGTGTGATCAAGTGCTATTTAAAATACACAGGGAAATATTTCAAGTCTGATGTTTAGCCCACTAAGGCGGCACTAACGATCACTTATACTGCATCCGTTAGTGCTTCAAAATTAAGGCCAGAATTTAAAAAAAGTGTGGGGGCCATCTTCACACTAGCCCCCCATCGAAGCATTAACATTGAAATCTAGCACAATCGTTAATGCTTCCAGAAAAGACTAATCGTTACGTTAGTGCTTCAGTATTAGCGAAGATATAAGCAACGAAAGTGTGATGAAGTACCAATCAAAATACATACAGAAATATTTCAAGTCTCATGTTTAGCTCAGTAAGGCGGCACCAAAGAAAAGGTCTTCGAAACCAAAGCAAGCATTGTATGTTAATCTCAATAGGGACATGAATGTTAAAGAACTGAATCAAAAATTCAATTCGTTTGTAGCCACTAATAAAGGAGAAAGATGTAAACAATGCGTAAATAAAAAAAATGTTCAAAGAAAGCGGACCAAACCAGACTTGACAAGGGAAGTGGACCTGATATCGATTCCAATTTATCAGTGATACAGTCGTACTTGGAAAATAAATATATTGGTTTAAGCTCGTACTTTGATAACATATTAATCGTAAATTCAAGTAAAAAAGATTATTTCAGAGCAGCGAAGCTGGTACTGGATAGAATTAGATAAAGTGGGTTAACTATTTCTCCTGATAAAACAGAATTGTGCAAATGTAAAATTACTTATTTGGGATTCGAGGTAGATGGCAATTCCTTTCGGAAATTTATTTTTTTGAACAATAAATTTATTAAACTCATTTGATTTTATTTTGTGTTAAAGGATGTTACTGCTTGAATTTTGTCTGTTCTGGAATTGTTTAGTCAATCTGGACACGGACGCTTTCTGACCCGAATTAAATAGGGGCTACATGCGCTTCATTCTAAGAATTTTTTTGTTTATTTCAGTTTGTAAATTGATTTATTTTGAATTTTCAGAATGATGCGTGAGTTTGACTTACAAGTTAAACGATGGTTCCTGATGACACGTACATGACTAGAAAACTTAAAAAGTTTTCGCCAAAGTCGCAGCTACATATGTTAACATTTACAGATATTACTCCAAATTGTAGTTAAGTGTTTTCACTAATAACATTTTTATTTAACTTCATCGTATAGTGTATCTTCCTGAGGAAAGCCGCCAAGGTAGGCTTGAGGAAAATGAGGGAGCAAGATCTACCAATTTAGTACCCACAATGCTATTCCAGACTTCAGAAGTTGTAGTTAAATTGGAGATTTTTGATGAAGACTTTCAAAATATACAAGAATCTCTAAACGCTTATGATACGTCTTGTACTAATGCATCTTTACAGCCCTTGAAAGCATCAAATAATTCTGAATCAAGGTAAGATATGAGAACGTAGTGCTTCAATGCTTTCGAACAATTCTCATTGCTACTATTCAGAATCTATTAATTTCCTTTCGAAGTACCACCAAGCGCAAAGTTAGTGGTTTATAAGAACAATTGTAAATTATCCTGCTGTAATGAACTCCACTAAATATTGTATTTTATCAATATAAGGTATGAATCAGGTTTATTGTCCCAAAACGAAAAACAAGAAGGAAAAGGATACAAAATTCCCAAACCGAAACTCGTTATTTCATAAACTACATGATACTATACAAATTAATATTTCTTCAAGCGGAAATTATGCGGACCTTCTTTTCCTGCAAAGCGCAGCTTTCTCTTGAAATTGGCAAAAAGGCATTTTCCGTGCTTTGAAATTCCGATGCAATCTGGATTAAATTGCGTTATGTTTTCGCAAAGAATCCTTTTAGCAACCATTTTCATCTTGGCCATAGCTCAGAACTGCTCAATTAGTCTGCACTTTGACACCGACGTTGGGTTCTCCACTCGTAAAACATAAGGGATGTTACTGTCTTCCAGAAACTGGATGCTGATGTGAGCACAGTGCGATGATACCTTGTCGGGCCAAAATAAAATAGGCTGTGTAATGTTCAGACTACGTAGCCATGGCAACAGAAAGTTCCGTAGACATTTGGATACATACATTTTAATGTTCAGAGTTCTGTCGGTCACAAACGCTAGAGAAAGTTTCCCATCCCGTATCATTGCCTGCCCCACCATCATTTTCTTCGGAAATTTTGATTTCGTTGTACCATCGCTTCAATATTAGCTTGGCAACCTGGTATAATAGAGACATATTCATTAGCGTTCATCTCTCAGGCGTCCTATTCGATTTTTATGTCATCATCAATGCTGGACAAAAAGTTTACTTCCGATGATATGGCTTTCTTATAAAATTTTGCACATTTTTTATCCGTCTTCTCCAATACTCCTTTTCGTATCCTTTCCACTTTCTGTCTTTTTCGTGCTCGAATTCTTGCCGTTTTCCGGTTTCCCATCACTGAAGCTTGCGAAATGTTTTGTTTTGCAGCAGCTTGTCGCGTTGACAAGTTTGGTTGTTTCACACACACGTTCTTTATTTTTCCACCATCCTGTGATTACAAGCTGTGCATTGGGGGACCTGAATTTGTGTTGCATCGCAAGTCGCCATTTCCAGAAACCGTTTAATGACTCGGATCTTCTCACACACACCCCTTGTTCTTTGAAGTGGGGCACTGTCACTTGACGATCACGATTGCACTCCTGGGAAAAACTGGAAATCGCAATGTTTTGCTTTTCCGTATCTTTTACTTTCGGCATATTGCCCAGGCGAACCTACTTTCGCATTCAAACACTGCCTGACCACTGCACTACGTGGGTGCAGGGCACCCTCACTCTTCGCTTGCTTACGCATTGGTGCCAACCCAAAGTTCGGGACAATAAACCTGAATCACACCTTTATGTAGCAAGGCATTATTTTTTTTAATGTTTACCATATTGATCTTTCCGCAAATTTTCTGTGAAGGCTGACTGTAAATACTTGTGTTGTAAAAATGTTATTTTATTGTCTTGTAGAAGCTCTGTAACCATAGTATCGATTTTCCGCTTCGTCTTTATTTTTGCCAGCCTGTAGTCTCTGTACAGTCGACAATGTTCACTAGGAACAGAGCATGAATTTATACGTGTCTAGATGTGATTTTGTAACTTGAGCGCAGGTTCTCGTAGTGACAACCAATGTCTGGCAATTTTGGTTGTCTAATACAGGTCCCACTTTTCCTCGTTGGTGAGCACTCCATCATACATTGGTGTGCTGCTCTGCTGAGAAAGCAAAGACGACAGGCTGTTACGTCTTGGTCTTTGTAAGGTTGTGACAGTGTTTGATGTAACAAAATGTTCAACTTACACGCTTTTCTATGCAGAGCACGCGAAGTCTGTTTCATCCAAAGATGGGAAGCGTTCGGTAGTCTCACCAAACGTTTGGTTGCTGTCTTACTCTGTTTTCTTTCAATCACTCTTTATCCGGAGTCTGTGACCGTATAATGCGGCGTTCATCACATATCAATAAATTTCCCGATTTGGATTTCTGAAACCAATGGTTGGTGGCTTGTCCATTCGCTGCATTATCTCCAAAGGCTTGACGTATTTGGCTGCTGACAAGCCCAGACTAAAGTCATAAAAAAGAGAGCCTCAAACAAGTAATCTCCACATCTCGAAAGTGATACGAACGTGACTTCAGGAAACAAATTTGTTTCCAACGGGTGATAAACAATATTACATTGTAAAGCCAGGTAAAAATATGTAAACATGCGTTTCAAAATAAATAAGGAAGTAAGAGATAAAGTTGATACTAAGTATTTTCCCTGTTTTGTACAAAACAAGCATTTGTGACTTACTCGCTTTTATCTCCTAGTTACTGAATTGTCGTTCCGTTTATATCGCAAGATGTTTTTTTATAAATACTTTTTAATTACTTGATGCCAAATTGTAAAGATAGTCTTTAAGTTTCCTCTTCCAGTACAGACTATATTAGTGAAATAGCTGTGGTGTCTCCGGTCGTTGCCCGCAAAATAATTCTGTGTACATAAATTGATTTGGAATCCTTATTCAGCCAGCAAATTTTCACTCCCGTATTTACCCGTAATGTTTGTTTAACGCTATTTGATAATGCTGGCCCTCGACGCCTGCACGCTGCTCTCGGTAGCGTATATCAGAGAGCCCACCAATGAAATTGTGTAGACATTAGATACTAATTAAATATGTGTATTTGCACATCCTATACACCATTGAATGAGATGTTCGTTTCATTTATTAGGTTCCTAATACTTTTATTCAAAATTATCTTCCTTTCTTTTGGGTAAATGAAGTGACAATAAGTGTATATCTAGTGTGCGAGTTGGCAGGGAATGCCCGGGATTCCCGCCTGGCAAATAAAGTTTCCCACTCTGACAAATTTATTTTTTGTCCCCACCAGGGATAAATTTCTCTCCCCAAGAGAATGTTTCGATCAAGATCAGATGGAAAATCGGAACATCTTTATTTAGCAGAAGTTGAAACTATTTTCATGAAAGTGACAAGGGTATATGAACTTTACTAGCAGCTAACAATAGGAAGCCTATTTGGTACTCATTTCTTTTGTGGTGTTCATAAAGTACAAGACATTTTCCAATAGGGGGTTACTAAATCATTCACATTAATGTACTTCGTAAACATCGCAAAAGAAATGGCTTCCAAATAGGCTTCTTAACTGCTTGTATAAGTTCATATATTCTTGTCACTTCCATGAAAATACAGGGTGGTTCTCGAAATCTGTAGCAAGGCCATAACTCAGCTTATAGTGCACAAAAATCTTTGAAACAAAAAAATGTCACTACCAAAGTGCATGTACGAAATTACGTGGTGATACTTTTAAAACCAGTGCGTCTCGAGAATACTTCTACGGTGCGAAACTTCAAAATTTTAAATAGAAACAATGGTTGATTTTGCTTTCTTTGGAATAAACACGAAATTCTGAACAACTTTCAGATGAAACATTGTTTAATATCTCCTAACGTTTGGCAACTAGAAGAGTTAATTAGTAGGTCAACAGTTAACTTATCAAGTAGCGTTTGCAACTGACGATATTTTAACATGTTTGATCTGAAAGTTGTACAAAGTTTAACGCTTGTTTCAATGGGAACAAAATCAACCCCTGTTGCCATTTAAAATATTGAAGTTGCTCCCCCCCATAGAAGTATTCCCGAGACGCCCCTAACTTCAGAAGCATCACCATGTGATTCCGCACATGCACTTTGGTATTAACATTCTTTGTTTCAAACATTTGTATGCACTAGGAGCTGAAATATGACCTGGCCCTGCTACAGATTTTGAGAACCACACTATATATAATCATTTTATGTGTTCCATTGTAATCAAACCACTGGAATATTGCAAAGCACTTAAAGAAAATACAAAATGTGTTTATTGGAACATGTATCGACAGAGGGGGGGGGACAACCTTCCATGCACAGTAGAGTTATGTCACATGCACACTGTTGCCACCTTAACACAAACATATATTTTTTTCAAATGGGATGAAGGTTCAATCCTTTCGGAGGTGATAGTATGAGTCATGATAAACAAAAAGTCTATATGAACATGGGTCAAATTCTGCTTCGTTTTGGAGATACAGTGATTCCAACTTGGAACCCAAAAACAAGCCTAACATGTGAAGAAAATAAATAATTATCAATAAATCAAAAACGACGCATTGAATGAAAGTTTCGTTTGTGGAAATTTGTTTGTAACAACATGGAGGATATCAGGATTGAAGAAAAGATGTCACCAGGTTATCAGTGTTGCCGAACTGTATAACTTTTAAATTTTTCAAATGGCACTACATTGTATTATTAGGTATTTGCTATCCTCTAGTGACGATAAACAATACGTAAAGCACACATTGCAGTGTTGGAAACTGTCGAGAAGACGGAAAGATTTTCGCGATCTTATAAGGTAATACCTACAATATTTCGTCAAATATATATATATATGCCTCTTAAAATTCGTGCGTTATATTTTATCCCCCTGGCTAAAAAGTTTAATTCGCACACTGTGTATATCTAACAAAACTTCAAGATATTTTCGAACACAATATTAAAATAGGAAATAAGTTAACATAGTCATTATATTCTGTGGCATGTTTTGCTTTTATTCAGGGTAAGGTTTTTAAAATAAATTGTTTGGTGAATTTCACTTCAGTCGGTAAGTTTACGGATGCATGTGTCATAGACCTACCTTTACTTCCAATTAGGGTATAAATGATAATATATATTGGGAATGTCCACCCACAACTTGCGTACCTTACTTTATGAAACACCTTTAGCACTGTTTCATTAGCGTCTTGTTCCCGATTAACACAAAAGTTAAACGCTTTAAAAGATTTCACTTTGGATTATTCTAAGCACAGTCTTCTTTCAAGTAACTATTTGTGCAGCGTTAACGTTTGTAATACCGTTAATACAAAATTTAAAAAGTATTTAAGGATTATTGAAACAGTAAGTCAGAACATATTTTGGTTAATATATTTTCAAATCCAGTGTTGTAAATATAGAGTGTAATAAAATTTGCTTATAAGTCCGCGTTCTGACATAATGTTTTCTTTATATTTATTTATTATTGTCTAGTGTGCAAGAATCAACACAAGTGTGCTCTGGAGCTAAAGATGAGGAGAGACATATCCAGTTGCTTCAATGCCAGGAATGGAAGCCCGCAATTTCTGGAAATATTCTTAAGAAGCAAACAAAATGTAAAAAGGCAAATTGTAACGAAGATGATCCAGAAAGGAAAATATCTGATAGAGAGGATAGATCTGATAATGAACACTACAATGCACATAGCCCCCATACTTGCAGTACTTTCATTCCTAGATATATGATATTTCAGTCGGTAGTACCCACAGACAATCAACCTTTCCTTTGTAGGGTTTGCAATGTAACACTTTCATCTGAATGTCAGTTTCATGATCACTTAAAGCTGCATACGGATATACTAAGGAATGAGGGAGAAGTGTATTTTTGCATTATTTGTAAACTACCATTTTCAAAAAAGAGAAACCTAGCTATACGTCTAAACAAGCTAAGTGAAAAGACATATTCTCAATTTCTTGTCGCAAATTCTCTTCAATTTGTAAATTTAAAGCATCCATTAAATACATTATATAAATGCTCTTCCTGTAACAGATCTTTTAGTACAAAATATGATTTAAATAAACATGTGATTATCCACACTGGATATAAACCTTACCGATGCGGAATTTGTTCACGGCCTTTTCGACGTAAGGATGATCTTCGTACACATG
>JAGDQP010066322.1:0-11295 GCA_022664845.1 Lepisma saccharinum | reverse complement strand
CGATGCTGGGTCAACACCGAAATTTTTGAGCCCCCACCGGGAATCGAACCCGGGACCGCTCGCACTGAAGTCGAGCACGCTACATATATATATATATATATATATATATATAACTTATACATCCCAACACGCACTGCTTAAAGATACTACTGTTATTTAGTGAATACTGCCCAGTCTGTCTAAAAATTCTAACATACACATTTATTCTCAATGTTTCACCATTACATTTTTAAGGAATCATTTTCTTCTTTTCCTTGTACTTCATTCTAACTATTTATTCTTGTTTCAATACACTCTGAATGTAACTATCTCAGTCACTAACGAATTAGCCACTTTCGTTGGATCATGTATGCCAAGATAGGCCTTCTGTTATTACGATTGAACTATCATATTTCAATAGTGTTCCTCAAATTTGATTCCGATCTCTATTTCTCAATTTGGCTCAATTTGATAAATTATGTCCTTTGTGATGAACTCCTCTGAGAAAAGCACTTAGATTGTTGATCCATATACAATCATACAATTATGTAGTAAAAGTGAGGAAAACACGATAGCCGGCAGATAGATTGTAACTAAACGTAAGCAGTTAATATAAAATTGAATCAATTTCAGATCTGTTCTCGCTCTAAAATTTAAGCGAATAACTACGGATTGAATGCCATACTTCCTATTGGCGTTAGCTAAAATATTTATTTTAGTATGTACGTACCATTACCCAGTCTACATACTTACTCAGCTCACATGGTCTAGAGGGAAAGTTGGGGATTCTGACCCCTCAAAAAAAAGCACGGCAGAGGCAAACTGGTTCAAGTTTTGGTGCCTGAACAGTTCTCAGGTGAACCTCAGTTTCAGCTGGCGAAAAAAAAAATGCGACAGCGAATGCCGTGCAGCTAGGCCACCCAAACAGCATCCTCTTATTCCATAATCGTGTCTGGTAAACAGATCCCCTCTTTCTGCTTCCTTCCTCTCTCCATTACTAAAATCAACAAAAATCATGAGCACATTCTTTTTTTCAAAATGTAAATGTATTAGTATCGATGAAATGGAAGAATAAAAGCGAGACAAAAAAATATACATAAGTTGATGGATGAAGACATTTAAACACACACAATGAATAATTAGAATCAATGGATGACTTTAGGCAGAAGCAGAGAAATGAGAGATATATAAATTGGGAGAGAGAAGAAGAAAATGAAAAAGAAGGAGTACAGATAAAAATAAGGAATTTAAACGTAGTAAAAAAGAACCTAACATTAAAAAGTTCAGTTCCCACAAATCTAACAGCAAGATAGAAGTGACTTTTGAATTTTATATTTTTTCAGGGCTATTCGAATATATAGAGGGGTGCTTCAAAACTTCATTGTCACTTTCAAAATGGAGACCTAACTTGGTGGTCAAATTAAATACTCATGATTTCCAGTGAAACTGCAGAGTATTGAGACACATCTAGGATAATGTAAAAGTGCAACACACATGCTTTGTTTGCGCGTGGCCGTTGCAAATATGATGGGGCTCATTGAACGTACTGGTTCGGAATACTTTATAATCAGGGATTCCGCCATGATTTCCAGATTAAGGGGTGTAAAGTCAAAATTGGGAGGGTGTACGTAGAGTTGTGCACGGTTTCTATCAACATATAACCGCAAAAAAACTTAAAGTTGGGAAGGGGTAGTTTCGAGGATTTGGAGGTGACTTCCCCCTCATAGGGGCCGGGGTCTGGTGAAATCACTGATTGTAACAAACCCAGTAGATGCCGTAGGACATACCTTCTATTCCAGACTATTTATGCAAATTGAACATAAAATGAAAATGAATGAATGATACTTTTTCTGCTTAATTTCTATCAGAAAGAGCAAATATTTATTATATATCCAAACTTTATCAAAATAAAAAGTTACAAATGTTCAAAAGCAAAATTAGCATGTTCCTTATAGACATAGTAGACCTTACATGTCCCACTAAATAAACACATTTAATAGTATGTTGATAAATTATAGGATGGAATTCAATTTTGTGTCAAAGTAATATAAAAAAGTTCTTCTATTCAAATATCCAAACAGGAGGCCATTTTCTACTAATATTTAAAATTGATATGTTCCGAACATGCCACTCTATATTCCACCTATTGCGAATAGAACGTTCTAATAATTACAACACTAATGAACTACAGTTTATAACAATTTGCGCACAGATGGAAGAGCTGAAACGGGTCACCGGCTGTCGGCGGATGCTGGTCAGGTTTACGACTGTGTCATCGAATTTTGGATTCGAACCCATTCTGATCCGATGATTCGATTTAGATCTGATAACCCGGAGCATGAAGGAGACATTTTAATTACTGCATTGGGTTTGAATAGTGTTTCTTTCAAGGGTTACCAGGACTGGAGATATTACCTCAAGAATACGAAAAATATAACGCCAAAATTCCCAGTTAAATAGATTTTCCAGACCGGATCAATCGGATTACCGGGTAACTTATGTTTGGGTCAGGCTCTGTCACCGGGTCATCGAAAGTTGCCTGGATTTGGCTCTGGAACACGCACAAAAGAGACAACCTTGACACACAGAACAAGCAGAAAAAACCTTGATTACGAAACGATTTTCAATGGAAAACAACATGATCCAGATTTTGCACCCGCCATATTTACTCGAACTTGCTCCGAGTGACTTTGTTTTATTCCCCCCAAATGAAAAAAATCCTCAAAAGAAAACGTTTTGCAGATGAGGAAGAGGTAAAGGAAAAACGACGAAGCCATTAAAAGGTATCACTTTTTAAGAGTTTCACGACTGCTTCGAAAATGGAAAACTCGTTTAGACCAGTGCGTTTCATCAAATAGACAGTACTTTGAAAGCGATTCAAGCTGTAGCACCCAAAAATAAATACACACAATTTTTTTAACAAATTCGGGTTTTTTTTGGGTACCCGGAAGTTTCCGCATCCTTGCCTCAACCCTATAAATGCCTAAAGGTCATAAATAAATTCAATTCGAACTGACTGTTTACTTCTGCTGAAGTCAATTAATGCGACGAGGTAAAATGTATTTTTAATGACTGGTTGAAAATGCTACTTGCAAATTGAATCACAATATTTTGTTTGATCACGTACTAATCAAAGTTACCTAAAGGTATTAATTAATATTCAAATTCAAATTCAAATTCAATGTAATTATCAAAATAGTATTTTTTTTTTTCGGTTAAACTGCTTAGGCTGTCTGTGGGATAACATCCCATGGCGATTACTTCAAGGGATGATAATGGGGAATGTGGTGGTTACGGTCTTAATTGAGGTACTATCCCAGCGGGTGACCGCCTTTGCGGCCTGGAGGTCGGCCATGGGGTTATTTGGACTCAGGTGGCGAGCCACGGCGAGTTGCCGTCAGTTTGCCCTTATTTTGAAAATACATACAGTCTCGTTTACAAGAATCACGGTTGAAATAGACTTAACAGGACAAGAAAGAATAACTTAAAGTACTTCTTAAAGAAGAGAAAAATGTTGCGCTAGATGGGTATCGATTGGAGAACTCGCAGCACACTAATCCAATACCGAAGTCCCCCAGGCTACGGAATCACATAATCTAACTGGCTTTTCAGCCGTTATTTATACTTAGTTCATCAGATCGCAAGAGACGCCGGTATTAAAAGGGTGGGAGTTGGTGAGTGTTAGTCTATGGCGAAACAGTCCCAGTCTACGGCGACAGCGATAGTGCAACGAAACAAATTTGAAATAAATTTCCAGTTCGACAAGTTTTCTCGCATAACTGTTCGTTCCCACAAGCTTGAATTAGGTTAGTTATAAACACCAAGCCACTTACGTAGTTCCAACATGTTTCTTTCATGCTTTTCATTAAGTTCAACACAATATCAAGTTTGACAAGCTCAAAGTAAGCTACTGATTACTTTGTTGAAAACTGGCATGCTATCTCGGAAAAGACGGGGACAAACGTTGGAAGGTGAAGCTTGACATCAAAACAAGAAAAACTTCATATAAACAGGAATGGAATACCACTTCCTTTTCGAGATACAAAGTTTCCAACCTTGAGCCCAAAATCGACTCCTTACAGTTGTAAATTCTATGAATATTTCACCATAAATCATAAGCGATACATTAAAATAAAAATTAGTTTTTGAAAGGCAATTTCTATCAATACGATGGGTATTATGAATTAGAAAGTGTTACAATCGAGTTGTCGGTGTTGCCAACCTGGTATATTGTTTATTTTTTTCAAATAACACTGTGTCAGATTATTGAATGTGATGGTAAACTTCATATCTAAAGCACATAACGCAGTGTTGTGAAGTGTGAAAAAATGTCTCCCTCTTTTGAAGAACCTTTGTAAATGTCGTTTGTTTATTTTTAACCTGGTATAATATTCACAATATTTACCAATATAAGGAGTAGATTTTGGGCTCTAAGTTGGAAACCCTGTATCTCGATAATCAAGTGGAATACGACCCATGGACATTTTTCTTGATACGATGTAAGGATTAGTTTTGCGATTTTTTTTTCCATCTCTTCTGTACATCCTGTATATATAGTTCATTTTAGGTTAAGAGAACTTTCTTCAATTAGTTTACTTCAATTTGAATTTTATTTATGGTCTTTAGGCATCTGAGACTGAGGCCGGGATAGGGGAGAGGAAAGGATTCGGGAAGGTGTCGGCCAGGGCTTATGTTGAAGTCGCCATCCTGGCATTTGCCTGGTGAGACTGTGGAAACAATAGGTATTTTATATGGATAATTATTTGTATGTTTTCAACTATTGTTTTCATCTATTAAAAGGTAGGCGGTTTTATTTATCTATTTATTTGTAGTTCATTAATATATTTATAAGATGTTCCGAACCTCTATTAACGGTCGCTGCCTTATCAACAAAGTGTATGTTGAGTTCTCTGCTTTCGTAAGCCTAAGGGTTTTAACCAGTGCAGTTTTCAATGTGACTGAGGAACAACGAATTGTATGTTGCGTTGGGCCAAGAGCTCTTCGAGCTTTAAGCAACTTTGTCTCTCTCTGCCACAATACATCAATACAATGCACGTAGCTTGTCTTCCAGTTCCAACCGAAACCTCTAATAATCCTGTCAAGAACTACTTTTGTTTTGCTAACTGGTGATTTCACAAAACATGAATTGTTTGTTTCGATGAGCAAAAGAAAACTTGAATTCGTTTATCAATATCAGATTGTGTAGTAAAGTCACAACGATTCATACTCGAAAGCCTGTCTGTGAATGTGAGGGTTACAGGTTTGTTGTTTCTTGTAAGTGAGGTGATTCATGTGTGAAAAACTTATACAAAGAAAGAAAGCTACTGAAAGGAAATATTGCTTTCACTTCAGGAAAAGTAGTGTAAATAAATGTATATCAGTACAAGAACCCCTTCAGAGTAAAGGGAAGAGTGACGCAAGAATTCTACTCACAAAAAGTTGTCTACTTTGTGGGTGACTTTTTGTGTCACTATGGCGGAATTGTTTCCTTTGAAATAAAATAATAAAAGTAAGAGACTTCTTCCCCTCCACAGTGACACAAAAACGTCACTCTCAAAATAGATATAAACTCTTTTGTGAGTAGAATTCTTGTGTCACTAATCCCTTTACCCCGAAGGGATTCTTGTACTGATATTTTGTAAGGTTGCATATTTATAAAAGTGCATAGTCTTCATAGAAAAAGTCGATTTTGAAATATGGTCGAAAACGGTAACTATTATTAAAAAATAAACATCAATTTGCCTCCACCAGGCCCGCAATTGACCCCCAAAACCACCTGGTACCAACCATTTGCTGCTAAAGCAAAAAGACAGACAGAATGACAGAGGCCCTTTTCTATCATTTGTGAAAATTCTGTGATTGGGCTAAAAAAAGCCATAACTTTTGAACCCCTTCACCGATTTTGACGTGTAATACACCGATTAAAAGGTATTGAAGCGTATATTACGATTCCGCAAGTTTCGACCGCCTATACAGTCTGGGGTTAGTTCTATCCACAGAAATGTGAAATTCTTATTCTTTTTCGAACCGCCCTAGGGGGTCCCAGGGAGGTCCTACCGACCCAATTATTATGTATCTTAGTATGGCAAAGGGCTTTCAAATGCAAGTTCAAGCATCAAAATTGGGCTTATAGTTTGCTAGATCCGAAATTAGCTGTATATATGTGAGTGCCGCTAACAGACTCGTTTCTTAGCGTCACTCAAAAAACTGTCGTTCTTCGTGCTTAACAAATGCATTTCAAGACTTCAAGTAAATTAAAAATTTAGAGAATCTCCTTTTTTATCCTCTACAATATTTACCCTCTATCAAGTTTTCTGTTTGAAGGTCGCAGTAGGACTGAGGAGTTGTTATACGAAGAGAACAAGTTTTATAAAAGCTTTGCCCTAACTGAGAAGATTTTAGTATGTGGTAAAACGGTGTGATTAACACCAATTTCGGGGGTAATCGGCATAAAATTCCAGACAAAAAGTTAATTGCGTGGATGCGAATGCAATATGCATGTTAATCATATGTAAACATGCATTACACAACATCTCAAAGTAAAAAGTATGTTTGTGATTGTCTACTAATGAAAAATAAAAATAATATAACAGGTGTTTCAGAGATGCTTACCCCTGGCTCTGGGGTATTAAGAACACAATGAAAATCATCGCGGTACTAAGCACACACTTGAAACGTGCATATCTTTAAAAATCACAATATCATTAGGGTATGAAGGCAATTGCTTTAAAATTCTGCACCAGTGCACAGTTTGTTATTTAGGATATTGGATAACACAATTGAACGAAATAAAACATAGACATATGTACATGAAAACAAACACTTCACATTAAAGGCCTTAAATTGACACAGGCTAAGGCCAGGATAGGGTGTAGGAGAGGATGTTGGAAGGTAGTAGACCAGAGCCTAGTTTGTAAGTATAGTTTCGGTATTTGTCTGAGGTGACTGAGGAAAATCCCTGTAAAACTTGTGAGGATGGGTGGCCACTGGCACTTCATCAGTTCCATTCTCTGGTATCCACAACAGTCCTACTAGCCTCATTTTATATTTTTTTTCTACAATGGTTTGTCTGATGCTAAACAGCGGGTTCATCGTGCTTTAGTAACACATTAACATCACATTCCTTTTAAATGGCCAGTGGCACGGAATCTACTTAGAAAACATAAGGGAAACTCATGCTACGCCTATCACGGGGAATTTTTTCCTCATCTGCAATAGTATGTTTTTACGTACACCTAATTCACTGGAATATATTCCATATTCATACTGCAATCACAACTTAATTAATGAGAGAAGCATGGTGCTTAATGCCCCAGATATGCTGGTGTTAATTACCCCAGCACGTACATATGCTATCTTCTTAATCTTGTCTCATTCTTACCAAAGTTTAGGTCTTGTGCAGCTCATGCAATTGACTGTAGGCTTTGTAGTTCACATTAATATAAACTACTCTTATCTGCTTTTGATATTAAGTTTGTCAACTTAATAATTTTGTATCCACGTTGTACTTTAACTGAAAAAAAAAATGATGTGCCCAATTTTTGTAACAACATACACATCTTATGCTCTTTTCCCCTCCAAGCAGCCAATACGCTTCTTCTACACATTATGCTTCATTGGAAACACCTATGAATCTTGATATGCACCTTTAATTGTATCAGCGGGCTAAGAAAAAATAATTCTGGTGCTTATTATCCCTGGGACTTATTACCCGGTTTCGTTCTACATTTTTAAGTAAACTGTAAATTTGCTAGTGGTGTGATGATGATGATGGATATTCTGCCCGAGTGCAGGTTTTGACTTTAAGATTCCCTTTCAAGGTGAACTAATGGTGGTTTGTGATTGTCTGCGATCGGATGTAGATGACGTTCAAAGGACGGGTCGTACAGTTTAACGTGGGTTCCGCACTAAACTAGTGCGTATATTATTATTTGAAGTATTCGAATAATGATTGATATTCGACTAAAAATTCGAATATTCAAATATGCTGAAAAATGTGAATATCGTAACGTTCTGTTATTTTCTGGGTAACGTTTAGGTAGAGTCGGAGAGATACACGGGTATCGTGGTTTTGCCCATTACCAGCTTTATTACAAAATAAATATAAGTTCCAATAGTTTAACAAAAAGAGCGTCCCGTATCAGGATATTTACAAGATTGGTTGAGTTATAGAATAACTTTTTAAGGCTTCTTCTTCTCGGGTGAGATGCCTCGTAGAAGTGAACTAGAATAGGTGTCGCATCAGTCCGACAGCTAACTGTACGATGCGCTGGATTAGAAGGAGCATACCAGTCCGACAGGAGTAAGGTAGAGGAGAGAGGCGACCTGTGTACTCTTGTGTATGCAGGAGTAAGGTAGAGGAGAGAGGCGACCTGTGTACTCCTGTGTATGCAGGAGTAAGGTAGAGGCGAGAGGCGACCACCCTGGCGAGTGATAAATTATAAGGTCACTTGACGTTAGCCAGCGACGCAAACTAGGGAACCGCCTCTTCTGCCGTTTCACTGAAAATTACCGAAGTGTACCAAAGGATGATGCATCGTAAGTTGGTAAAGTAAGAGGAATGACCACAGACAAATTAATGCGGCAAATGTTTAAGGAAAAGCAACACAACTTAAAAAAGTTAATATTTATTTGAAATCAAAGACACTTACCTTATTTATACAATCCATATGGTAAGGTATAACGTAGGCTACGTTTTCCAGATAAGATACAGATAAGTGGGAGGGAGCGAGTTAAAAAGAGTAGAAAAGTTCGATGCGTAATACTCCAATATATACACACCACATCGCACTGCTAATGTTTCCTTTTTTTTTAAATGAGTTTCCAGATCAATATATATATATATATATATACATAACATCATATTTTAAATAAAAAAATTAAAACACCATATTTTACATAAACGTTTTAAAACGCAGATTCCAAGGTTTCGCGCTCAACGCTCTTACTAGATGTAGTGTCGGCCAAGCGCTCATTTTCAAAGTTAAAACTTGAAAGAGCTTTTTGAGGAATTTTATAACTTAAGACAGACTCAATGAAATCAGCCGTCTCAGTATTACATGGGCAATGAAAGGGGTCAGATCTTTCTATGTTTAAGTTAAATATGCAATACTTCCGCATCCCTTAAATACCATTCATTAGATTGATTGATTGAATTACTATTAACGTCCTAAATGAGTTGGTAAGCTTCTACAGACAGAACCTACAGAGTTTGGTAAAGCGGACTCCGAATTACTCAATGGACCCCGGCGAGAGCTGAACTGGTTACCACGCGCACAGTAAGCGAGCGCACTAACTTCTCGGTTACCCCAGGTTTCCTTTTTATTAGAGTTTTATGTAAGTACTGTTTCTTAAATTCTAGAAATACACTAGCACTACATAAAAGTATATGTTTATTGATACTGAATTTCAATTTCTATAATTTATATTTAATTACTTTTATGAAATTTATAAATAATTAATTTCTTTATTAGCCTTACACTGCGTAATTCTTATAGATCATATACAACGACATTTGATACATTAAAATTACCAGCCACAGGTACATGAACTCAGAGCTGGATTTCGGCCATGGCATGGTTTCGCCGCACAAGAACGGAACAAGAATTACCAGACGCCTGGATGGACAAAGCAAAATCAATTATTTTTCACATAGCACACGATATCCCAGGGATTTTCCATTTACAACCACAATATGCATACAATGTTCCAGAATATTTGGGATCAAATGAAGATAATTCCAGAATAGACATTTTATAATATTAAAAGGATATTTAAGGTTGGAATTTCAGGAATATTCTGAGAAAGTATAATTATCCTCGATATATAGAATGCACTTGAGATAACCCAAGGAATATCCTTAAGATATGCTCTCATCCTAGACATTCAGATATTCATAGAATATTCTATGCTTTCACCATTTTTAACGTGAATATTCCAATATCTTCCTTCGGATATTTGTAGAATGTATCTGCGCTGTATGGGTTAATAAAATCCCAGTAATAAATAAATAAATAAAGTGCAAGGAATGAGTCAGATCAAACAATTAAACCGAAATCTACCCCTTGAATTTATGTCGAGTTAGTTAGGATGACCAGACATACTTTTTAAGAGTATTATACTCTTTTAGAGGTTCAAATACTCTATACTCTTTTGTGTTCGAAAATACTTACAATTATGCCCTTTTCCTTACTTTTTATAACTTTTAACGTAATTTCTAAATTAATACCTTGTAATTTCTAAATTCCTAATACATTTCACAAGGAATTTAATTAAAAGTTAAACATAATTTAATATGATGTAAGAGTGCACGTATTTGATTTTCAAGTGCATTTTTCAATGTGAAGTTAATGTTTAAGTATCACCAGATCGCTTGGCTATGGTGATTTCTGTAATATGTGGTAACATTTCGAATTTTATATTTTATTTATGGCCTTTAGGCATCTTAGGCTCAGGTCGGGATAGAGGAGGGGAAAGGATCCGAAAAGGTATCTGCCAGGGTGTAACTTGAAGGTATCATCCTGGCATTTACCTGGTATGACTGAGGAAACCCCTGAAAAATCTCAGTCTGGATAGTTAGCCACTGAGATTAATCTCACAGCCTCCCGAATGCTAAGCCAACGATATATCAGTGAGCAATGAACTCTTATTAGGTAACATTTCGAAAAATGATAAGTGAACTCTGTCTGTGACAGGATAATTATTAAATGACGACGAAGGCTGGAAGAATGTGAAAGAACAGCAGCTTACATTAATTGTTGTATAAATTAGGAAAATCGAAACAACTTCAGATTATATTTATCGCATCTTGAAGAGATAAATAAATTGAATTATTTATGTACACAATCTAGCGGCAGAAGATTCAGGTAAGTGGTGAAAGTCAAGGCATGGCTACTCATTGGGCATGCTTCGAGAAGTTATTAGCTATAATGCTAGCAATTAACAGAGTTATATCTTATTTTCAAATAATTAATGTTTTGTACATGCGCGTCCCTATAGCAAATATCTATAGTATACTCTTTTTTGTCGACAAATTTTTGGTCACCCTAAGTTAGTTATTGATAGGAGTATGTTTTATTTGAGAAGACCCATTCTTCATCTTCTAGATGGACCCAATAATTTTTACACCCTTGGTTAAATATCATAGGATAATGTTTCATTTGAATAACATTTGTTTTTTTTTAAATAAGCTGGTAGCATTCAGTCTTAATTAATTTCAAATGTATTATCAAAATATAGTTAAATATCACAAAATAATATTTCATTTAAATAACATTTGATTTTTAAAAAAATACCGGTAGTATTCAGTCTTAGTTC
>JAGDQP010066320.1:0-11295 GCA_022664845.1 Lepisma saccharinum | reverse complement strand
GGTGACATACGACTAGATCGTAAAATTTTACTAGCGCGAAGAGTAGAACGAACATTCCGTGGACAGAATGTAGCTACATTCAAATATATACCTGCATATCATGTCAGTATTTACTACTGTAATGGACGTTGTCATTATTATTCTGTCAGGCAGGCACCCACGTACACTTTGATAGAATGATCTTAATGAACTGACAGTATATATTTACACACTATTAACAAGTTTACCTTTCTCTCTTTCAGTCTGTCTCGAACACAAACGTACACACACAAACACACACACACACATAAATAAAAAGGCACAAGCACGAGCGTGATAACAGTCCGTATGAGTAAAGTTGAAAGAGGAAATAGCTTCCAGCCTACCGGAAGTTGACAATGGATTTTACTAATAAAACTAACGTTCGTTGAAATTCAAGTATTCTATTTATTGCTTATTATGAAGCAATATATCCTATAAAGGGCGCTTTGTAAATACGTCTGAGATATCGAACAAGGACAAACGAATGGTTGTTACTTGCTAGGAATATTTATTTCTATTTCCACCTGGTTTTATTTTAGGGAATATCTGGGAATTCTACTTATGGTTTGATGATTCCCTTGTGTTACCATTGGATTTTTGTCAATTTTGAATTGAACTTCTAACTAATTTTGGATAGAATGGGTCTCAAATCTTTGACGGATTTTCATTTATAATAATATGCAGCATCAGTTATTTTAATGGTATTGGAAATATTTACCTCCAGAGCTTTGTTTCCCAAGCTGTAGGCAGCCAATAGTGTAGAAACGATTTGTTCATTCTTTTGGTTTTTTATACTGGATTTATATAAGTAATCTCGTGATGTGCTTTCATCAGTTATATATATGTATGTGTGTGCATGTTTGTATAGCAAAAGAATCTTCAAATTTATTTAAAGATGAACAGATGAAGAAAAATAACTTTTGGTTATTGATCATTTGTGAAAACAACTTATGACAGACATAAAAATATGGTTGATAAATCTACGGTTGAAAATTAGTACATGCATTATTGCATATTCTGCAAGTGGAAGAATGTATATTATTTGATGAAGGAACATCGTTTAAACAATTGTCTTAAAGCGTTGTATGTGACAGAATTACCTGAGATTTTGATAAAGCCAAACAAAAATTTAGCAAAAAAAATTAAAGTGGATTAAAGGACAAATTTATAAATACAATTAGTGTTTAAATATAAGAACATTGTTTCATGAAACGAGTCCCTGACAAAGGATATTAGAAGATTCACCTATTTTAGTATTATTGTTCTTTTAACTCCTATCAAATAATAAATTAGAGAAATGCTTAAAATTAAACATCTAACTAATGTTACGCGAAATCTATGGTTCGCATTGCGAATAATAATGATCACAGCTTCGCTAACTTTGGTAAACCAAAAAATTATTCCCTGAAATCCTTGGGGAATAAGTTTGAAGATTTGTTTCTATTCCAGGAAGGTCAGAGACTTGAAGAGTTTAATATTCTTAAGTGAATCTGCATTTCCTTGGAATAAGTAATAAATGGTTTGCGAAATATAGAATATGGCAGGTTTCAATGTCGCTGACAAAATTCTATTATACAAATAAAAATTGAGTTTAGAATATTAACACAGTAGTAATGGGTCATTGATTTGCATTTTGGTCTCAGATGTATATAGAGCATAAGATCTAACGAATCAAAAACATTTTTAATATTAAAGTTATATTGCTTCAAATTTTTCAGACGGGTATTAAGTAGAATATTAAGGGAAGATGGGAAAAGTAAATGCAAATATTTTTTAAGTAATGTACTGTCCAAAACCTCCTACAAGTTGAAAAAAAACTTTATTCAGGCTATATGAAGAATGAACGCGATTAATAACAGAACTTTTGCAACTACTTACATGGACAGACGATACTGGATTTTCCAAATGCTCGTCACAATATACAAATGTGCTTTCAGATTCATGCTCCTGTTTTATCTCGCTGCTTTCATCTGACCACTCGCTTTTAACTTCAATCTTACTGGCATCGACTAATGACTTTTCTGTCGATACAATTGTTTATTCGCAGCATAATGGATCTACATTATCCTCGATCTTTGCACCAATTGCACTGCATATCTGTTTCAAAAATGCAAAGTAGTTTCGAGTAAACAATTGCTACTTTTAGAAAACGCATCTAGGGATAAACAGGTAGCATCCCCTAACTCTGATTATTAGCTTGAAACTAAAGTCGTAGAGATTAGACTAAAATAATCTATGTATTTATTTTAAGTTTTGTCACGCCATTCAATATTTTTAAATGTAAAAATGACGCTGTTAAACCATATATGTATTGTTTCACTTAGCTAATGTTAATAACCTCTCAAATTGAAATTCTTCAGCAAACTTGTATGTTTACCAATACTCCGCGGAAGTGATTTGTTGATACATGCAAGTTATCAGTTAATATTAAAACGGGTGTCGTTACCCTTTTCTCTCAATATGCCGCCACGTTTACTTAGATACGATCTTAGGAGACTAACAATCTATATTTACAGATTATATATCTACTCATCTATATCTCTTTCCATCGCTCAGCCAGTAGCATTGCGTATTTTCTCGCGACGTTTGGCAATTACAAAAGTTCACTGATTTCTATGTCCACAGTTAACTTACCAAGTAGCTTTTGTCACTGATTATATTTAAAAATGTGTCCTCTGAAAGTTATTCAAAACTTTGTTCGTTTCACAGAAAACAAAATCAACCAGTGTTTCTATTCGAAAATTCGAAGTTGCCCCCACAAATAGTATTCCAGGGAAGACTTTGTTTTCAGAAATTTCATTGCTTGCTTCTGCATATCCCATTTAGTATAGTATATACTAATGTTCGTTGTTGTTGTAAAGTTCATTGGTGATAAGATAATATTCTGATTCTTTGAAGTTAATATAAGTTAGGAAGAATTAAACCAAGTTCACTTTCCAACGCACAAGCGTGACGAGTAATATAACAGACCGATCTATTTTATCTACCTGAATATCTGTGAAAGTCGCTGTTTATTAAAACTGCTGTTACAAACAAAGAAATATAGCTAAGCATGTTCACAATCTTTTAAATCTAGTTTTAAGTGCTTCCATCCGCGTTCTCTCTGCGATTTGCTGTTTATGATGCTGAAGCTCAAACCTGTGCAGTCATATTAATCTTTAGTACTGCCATCTACACAGCAATATATAACTACAGTTTTACCAAAATGGTTTCATTTTTTCAGGAGGAATTTTTCCGATGAGCAACCATCGACTTCTTCGGGTGTCTCCGGAGAATTACGTCACTTAGGCGGTAAAACGGACATCAAATTCGTCCACATTTTAACTTTTATACTATTTTCCTTTTGAATATAGAATAGACATGTATGTTGTGTGTTGTTGAGTGAAATTATTATTTACAAAGGACAGTGCAAAACGATATGCCAGACACGTGTGCACTTACTTTTATTCTGCACTTACTTGTTGTAGAAATAGACATGAAAAAAGTTTCGGAACAACGCTAGAAACACGAAAGAAGTTACTGATTTTTTTTTATTAGAATGAGGCTATGCTAATAAAATAATCTGCCTCTTCCAAAAAGGCATTTTCACCAGGTATACCTTGCAATTTTTTAGTTCATTAATCTTTAATAAGCGGATATTATACTGCAAATAATGACAGTCTTCGGTGTGCCAGGACGAGCACCCTTGCCCCTGCCGGGTTCGTGTCCCGGCAGGGGCGTGGATTTTAAAAGCTAAAGGTGAATCATTACGAGCCGAAGTCCTAAGTTACTAGACTGGCCCATATAAAACAAAAGTCCACGTGTTTATACTACGATGCTTAATTCCCTTGACGGTTTCTGATTTAGAAGGCTGTACTGAAATTTTGACCAACTTTTTGGTTACAAATAATCATAACGGTAATGACAAAACTGAGGGCGATGGCGACAAACGGTGGGCAATTTCGAACTGAGCACCTGCTCCTCCCTATAAATATGTATTACTCATTTTCAAAAATGTCCTTTTGACCCTATAATTTAGGTGAACAGCGTAAGCTTCAACAGTATTCGGAAACTTTTTTTTTCTTAAGTGACTAGCACTGTACTAAGGAGTGACTAACAATCTTTTAACATTGGTAGTCACTTGTTAGTACAGCGCTGTTCACGCCAAGAAACGTTTCTGAATTAATTCTCTACCGGTGCATCTTATACTTTCTTTTCTTCTTTGACACTAACTGCGATGGGTATCTACAATCGACAATGCTAAATTTGCTCTGCAGGAAATAGAAGAGTATAAATGGCGTGTATCTGTTCCAGAGACTATGTTTGAAAATATCATGGTTGGCAACACTGGCCCATTCACTATTCAATTGATAACAAAACATTGTGGGCCTTCGGAATCACTACCTTTTCCTTCAAAAGGACCTTTTCCTTCGTCGCCGCCTTATTGAGGAGCGTTCGGAACCTAAATGAAGAGTCGCAAAAGTCCCTTAAACACGTGCGTCTACCCGCAGGTCACTGGAATTAAAATGGCGGCGTACTAAAGCGGAAGTGACGTCTTGTTTTTCTCTTCGGGTTATGTGTTGTACTAAAGCTGCATGTTCACTGATATTAAGATGCCAGACAAATAAACTGTTGTTTTGCGGTAAGGCTGTAATGTACAAGATAAGACTGGATAAGACTGGATAAGACTGGCTGGATAAGACTTATATCAAAACCGAGCACAGAAATATACTAAATGCAATGCCGTATACGAAACTCAATCGGGAATATGGAAGCATAAAAGGAGGTGTGGAATCGTACAAATTGGCAATATAGTCTGCAAAGAAGGTTGCTCGTTTTCCTGCAAAATTGTTAAGGAGTTACGTACGGATCTTGTCTCTAAACTAGTGTAGGCCTAAAAAAAACGAAAATTTTTTGGGGGAAAACAGGAAAAATTGTTTTTTTTTTAACGAAGCAAAAAAAGGGCTTTTATTGACGAAATTGTTTTTTTTTTGGCTTTTCATCACCAATATCCACTACTTAAGACACCTAATGCATTTGTTGTTTAGGTTTCGTTCAATCAAATAATCTTACGTTAAAACATGTAGGAAAAATGTTGAATTTACATTAGGAATGCAATATATCTCATTAGCGCCCTTGTACATGAGAGAAACGTTCTGTTCCCTTCTGACCCTTAGGCATCTTTGGCTCAGACCCAGAAAACGAACATTTTGCTTTAAATCATTGTCAGATGCAGTCCCATTGTGGATTTTTTTAAATATATGTTTTCAACGTCGACTAACATTGTAAGTAAATCATTGATCATAAGATGTTGTCAGGGACTCCGTAAAATAAAAAAAAAGTTCTTTTCCAAAGTAGCACGAAAAATAAAAAAAAAACTGTTTTTGTCCGGCGACCAATTCTTCCGTTTTTTTTAAACACTACCTAAACTAGTGTTTAAAAAACGGAAAATTTGAACACCGAAAAAAAAAAGTTTTTCGTTAATGTCGTGTAAATGTTTTCATAATTATTTGTTTAAATTTAAGCTTTTGTTCACATTTGAATTTGTAAATTACATAAATTCCATTTCATTATCCTTGCAAAGAAATCATTCCTTATTAATACCGTTAATAAAGAAAATAATTAGATTCCACGTAGTAAATTTTAAGATTTTATTGAGGCAGAATAGTTGCAGAGAAAGAAGACTGTCCCCTAGAATCCAAACAAAGACGTAACTCGCGCCTAAACCAATGGGCACTGTTCTCCGCGTAACACTTGTAAGGGCTCCCCCTGAGTTACTGTCGTACCAAACTAATTATTTAATTGGGGACAAGAGTTTAAAGTACTCATCATTTGATCCCTTCAAAAATATTAAACGAATAAATTATAAAATTAACGAGCGTGTGTTGCAACTTAGAAACGCCAGACCAACGTATTCTATTTACCAGAATAAACACGAAAACCGCTGTTTATTAAAACTGGCGTCGAAAACAAAGAAGTATAGCTCATTATGCATAGAAATCTTTAAATAGGGTTTTATTTGTTTACATCCACTCTATCTGCCGTTTGCTGTTTGCAATAATGAAGCCTGAGCCTTTGCAGACCTACAAAACCATTGGTTCTGCCATCTGTACAACAACTGATAATTACAGTTCAAGCAATTGTTGAATTTTTTGTAGGAGAGATTTTTCTAGCTGGAGAAGAGGAGAAACTAACATGGCCATTAAAATAGTAAACACGGCGCAAGTCGAAGAGCGTCTCGCGCTAGGAATTTGAGAGAGGAAAATGTAAAGATACATGACCGCACCTAACCTTACCTATCCTCTGCTTTCCCATGGTCACTAATTTAAGATAATGTACGAAAAATGCAAAAAAAGCAATTATTAATAATAAATACGAGCATATAAAAATATATTTCGAAAGAAAAAAAAAGAAAAAGTGTTGACCCAAGGGAGGTTTGAACCCGGGACCAACCCCTATCGTCCTTGTCCGAAGTTCCTACGTTCATTCTGTTCCGCAGCTCCTTACGTTCCGAGCGGGTATCGGCTGCTAGTAAGATTCCAACGCTATCCTCCTCTTCAGTAGCGAAAACGGCATGGAATGAATGGTTGCTGCTGCAGTTCCCATTGCCTGAGGGAGGGAAATTGCTCAAAACTGGAAAACACGCACGGAAAAGATGAGCGTTTGTAAGAATATAAAAGACGTTTGGAAGAAATATACCCTTCTCCACAGTTACTAATGCGTTGAAACGGGATGAGACAACTTGGATCCTGGCCAACACATTTCCACATACCTAGCCCTATCCGGACCTGAGCCTTATATGCCTAACGACCATAAATAAATTTGAAATTTTGTCAATCGGATTTAAGTTTTAGTATCTTATTAACAACTCAAGATATTTTTGCCTCTCATCATTAACTTCGTCGTCGTTAAGAGAAGAAAGAATTAAGAGAATACCTCCCTGGATTTAGTTCAAGGAACCATCTCATTTTATTTGTGTGGCCGGAAAACGCAGAGAAACCAGATTATCCCTTATTTAGAACTAACTGCCCTTCATGTCAAACACACGTAGCTCAACTGGTTGAGCGTTTATTCCACACTCAGCTATTCCTGGGTTCAGAGCTGAAACGGGTTAATCGCCTTAAGTTTTCAATCGGGTCACTGGGTCTGTGGTTAATATCCGGTCTGACCCGGTGATCCGGAGGGCAAAGCAGAATTTATGTTTGAACACTGTTTCTTTCAGGGCTTACAGCCGGGACGGGCGTAAGCCCTGTGGCCGTCAATCCTGACTGAGTTTTCTCTAGGATTGTAGTCACGCTGTGCTAACACCGGGATACTACTTTCAACTAGGCACTGACTGACTTTCCTCCCACATCCTTCTCTCTATTCTGTCTGTCTGAAGACCGTAAACTGACCGGTAGGCCTAGAGATATATTTTAGTGACCTGCCAGCTATACAATCTATATCAATTTGTAAAACAGTTACCTTGTTCCTAATTATTACTAATAAAACATTAGTCTTCATAATTTCATTATGTCTATTCCTAACTTAGGGAAATCTATCGATCATGTTACCGACAATCTTAACTATGGAAATTTAATGTTTCTTTGCTAAAAATTTCAGAGAATGTTGTAAACGTATAAAAGAATAAAGCAATTCCAATTATTCGCGCATTTTATCTGATAATGAAGAAGAGAAACAAGAAACATGGATTTTCGAGAAGAAAGTGAAATAAAATGCACTGCCCGACTAACCCTCGCAGTGACAAATCTCCATTGGGCATAAGAGGAGCTTCCCTATCATCACTAATTATTTCATTAATGAACTGCACTAAACACTTTCTCTCTCACTCAGAAGATCCAACAATAAACAAGAAACACGATATTTGTAAACACCTTCAAAAGACATGCTTAGAACACCCCAAACCCAGTTCTTTCTTTCTGAAAAAACTGGCAATACAGTTGGCAACAAGTGGCGAAAACAATGAAGTCTCCGCCCGGTTCCAAAGCCAACCCTCCTCTTTCCTCTTCGAGAGTCTTTTCTCTTTCCTCTTCCTAGTGTCCTCCCTCCTTTTTTTTATATATTTTGAAATGTTTTCCATTTTCTAGTGAACAGGTTCAAAGTTCCAAATTGAACATATTCGTACTCTTGCGATCCAATTTCTTAATTTTAATAAAATGTTCGTTACCGAAATAACAAGCAAATGGTTCATCATTTGATAACCAATTTCCATTTTCATTAAATTTGATTACTTAATTAAAATATATCATAAAAATGTATGTATCTTGTCCTACAAAAACAGAAATTTGAAAGTAAGAAATCCTTCTGTTCGTCAGTGTTTTGTTTATAAATATTTAAATAATAAGTAGTTCTGGTTGTCCACCAAGTTTAGCTTAGTTGTTCTCCATTGGTAGAAAAAATAGACCTGCTCCATTGGAATAACTTCATGATCCTTGCACTCCTTACCTTTTTAGTATTTGAGGCAATCAAACAAAACCTAACCTAAGCTAGCCTTAGTAAACTTAGCGTATTGAATCTGAAGCCAAGAATGGATGAAATATGAAATTGCATGAAAAAATGGAGAGCACAAGGTTCGTGAAGTGATTATAATGGAGCAGTACTGAAAAAAATCAGCAACTGGCTTCCATTTTTAACTTTACTGTCCTCCACAGGTAAAAAAATGGTATGGTAACCCCGCTTGTATAAAATAAACTAAGTTTACTTAACCTATAACCTTCTCGACTTCAATCAACGGTATACTCCGAAAGTAAATGTATTTCCAAGAAGTACACATTGTGCAAGCTATAGTTAATCACTGAATTATTTCTACTACATACATTTTCGAGAGGCGCTGCTACTTAGTAGTAAAAGGTAGTTATAATGATAAGCAAAAAGCACTAAAACATATTTCGAGACATCTATCAAGCTTCTTTCAGACTGTGTAATGTAATACAATTACGTTAATTTCATGTTTCATATAATAAATGTGGTCAGTATTAACTTCCATGGAATAACACTATAGCATGGCAAACGCTCCTCGTAAACGTTCTCTTTGATAAAATTTAACTAGTAAAATATTCATTGAGTTGTTGAGCCATTTTAATAACTAATGACTGTGGCCCGTCTCGACTCTATTAGCTTCTAAGGTTCTAAAATACACAAACGTTCAAGGCCCAGCTGGGATTCGAACCTCAGAACCTTAGAGACCCATAAACTCTAACTGTTAAATGATTTTAGTAAACATTATTTCGGCCCGTCCAGGTATAAATGCGATGTTTTTCAAAATCCACCTCTAGTTCTCCCATGCTGATCAAATTCATGTTATCTGCCTGTATGTTGAACTATATTTAATACTACTGGTAGGTTATGACCTTGCCAGAATACGAACCCGATTCTTGGACGCTAGCATACGCGTCAGATCACACGACCGTCGGCAAACATTCCTTCGCAAAAATCACTCTGAATGCTTAATTCGAGATTTCCCAGTATTTAGCATGAGATTCTTCCAGGATTTTCAATTTAGGGGTGTAAAGACAAATTTTGTGTTTCAACATAAAAACCGGTTCGTTGGCAACCAAAGTGAAGGTGGAGGGGAATCTGCTGAAATATTCTTTAGGGCATGGGTCACGATATATTTTACCTCATGAATTCGGCCAAGATTATTTTCAATTTAGAGGGTGTGTAAAGTCAGAATTACGAGGGTCTAAGTTAAGATTTACACGGTTTCTATCGATTTTTGACCGCAAGGGCTCTCAGTTTTGAGGTGACACCCCCCGCAGGGGGTAAGTCGGAATCCCTGTTTTATTGCCTTTTACACAAATATAATTAAATTTGAAGTTGTAGTGTGACCAAGAAAATTTTCCGTGGGGAGGACCCGTTTCGCGTGGCTGCCGGCCTGTATACTTGTAGGTTAATTCGTACTACGATAGCGCCCAGGTATTACGTAAGTTAATTTTATTTAGTTAGCAAAAATGAGGAGATAGCCTCGTGCTTATGAAAGACATATGAAAATTTCTTATCGTTATTGGCCTGAGCCTCAGATGCCTAAAGGCAAAAATAAATTCAATTCAATTCTTGTTATTTTGAAGTCCAAAAAAGTTTCAACCTTTAAATTTACACTAATATAATTTTAAGCGAATCTTACGTAATCATATTGATCTGATCCTGATTCGAGTCCCGGCAGGGGCATACGTGTGGATTCTAACAGCTAAAGGCGAATCGTGACGGGCCGAAGTTCAAAGTTTGCCAAAGTTTTTCTGATCCTCCTCCCCCATTGTCAAATAATATAAACAAAACTTGAACCCCCTTGAAAAGTTGCGTACTGTCTGTAAATTCTGTAGTTTTTCTTCAAATAAAAAAAAACAGTTGTATTCGAATTAAGTATTGTTCTAAGCAAATAGGAAAGTGGGACACATTGGCGCCTGGTTAGGTAATGTTGCCCATCAAAATAGCCAGAAACTATGAATCTGTAATCAACCACTGTAGTTCCACCTCGTAGTGCTGTAAGGGAACGTTCAGCAGGGAGACGGAGAAAGACGTTCTCGCCACTGCTGGGCCTTTATGGGGAAGAACGTTGTTCTGGGTTATTGCGGTCTAGGTAACCTGAACATCAACTTCCGGTCTAGGTAAGTAGGCCCTACTAATAATAGCTATTTTCTGTATTAGATACTGCTTCGGTTGAATGTATTGGTTATTATTTTTCAATGTGCTTTAGTTTTTCTCATCTCTTACGTTTTTGGGTTACCATTAATGCTACAGGGCTGGTTCGTTTTCTTTTTTTTTACCAGTTCAATTATTTACATTTGTCACCCAACTTTAATACTTTAAGACAGGATAGAGTAAAAATAAATATATAAATCGAAAACTTTCGAATTGTAAAATCAGAAGTTATGATTGTTTTCCTTTGTGAACTGCTGGCGCGAGGCCTAGAAAGGAAATCATGTTCAGCTTAGAAAAGAGTCATTCAATCTGAATTTCAACACAGCTCCCAAAACTCCCGCTACGGAAAAGCGATTAGTTGTGAATGCAGCAATGTCTGTTGCCAACTTTATTTTTGCCTTGCCCCAACGGACGGGCAATTTGTTGGTAAGTGTTTCTTCCTCCATGCCTATTTGTTAATTCCTTTTAAAACGAGAAATGTATGGTTTTGTAGGATGCTTGCAGAATTCTCACGTACATACTCTTCAATGATATCAATATTAAATGATTGTACAGGGTATATAATAGAAAGCCATCAACAAAACACAAAGCAGTTGATTCCACATGAGCCGAGGTTCGATCTGCATCAGGTTTACCTTACCAAACCACATTCAGAAT
>JAGDQP010066319.1:0-11295 GCA_022664845.1 Lepisma saccharinum | reverse complement strand
CGCATGCGCAGTTTGCCACAGCTGAAGCATGATAACATGTTAGAGTTAAATAGTATTCAACGAACATTGCCACATTTAAGATACAACAACTGTGTTTTGCAATGACGGCGAATGCATGGCCATTCTCCGTTAAAATAATATGATTCCCACCGTAAAATAAATCTAATTCCTCAATGAAAATCCATATACTACATATTAAATGTAATCTTCCACGTAGCTTTCTATATTTTTTAGATTGGCCCTTTATACCGGGCGGTGCGGGCGCTTAGCATCGGGTCCTAACATCGGTTGCGGACCGGCCAACGAGGCAAAGCTAACAAACAACAAGATGGCGGGTCACAATTTAAATAATAATTTTAAAAAATCATTGTTTAACACATATTTTCTCCGTTATTTCATATACAGCCTCCATACTTCTGAGGATCTACTCCTACCGCTCTAACATCCCTATGCAACTACCACAGTCTCATAGATCCAGTAGGAAAGGCTATCAACCGGTTTCAAATTGTAAGGATGTTACATATATTCTGCTGACGGAGACTGGGATTGAGAAGCATACAATTCATAAAATTTTGACGCATGATCTGAACCTACGTAAAGTTCCATCGAAATAGATTCTACTTGCGCTCACGGAGATTCAAAAGTGGTCACGATATGCAGTTTGTTCTGATCACCTACAGCACTATGAGAATGGCGGCAACCAATTTTTTTTCCAGGATCACAGCCATTGATGAATTCTGGGCCAGAACGTATGAACCTGAGTTGAAATCAGAGACTTCAAAGTGGATACATCCAAGAGAACCACGTTGGCAGAAATTTTGACAGAATCCCTTGCCCACACGATTGATGGTGATTATAGCATATTACAGAGGGTGAGTACTGGTTTTTCACTTCGTTCCTCATGGCTCCACAGTCACATCAGCGTATTACAAAGACTTCCTGCAGCGACATCTACGACGTGCCATTACAGAAAACTGTCCAGATCTACTGCATAATGGCATCATACTGCACGATATTGCAAAGCCACATAAGGCAGCTTGAGTACTAGACCTACTGCGCCGATGGGAAGAGTCAGAGCACCCAGCGTATTCATCGTATTTGTCACCGTCTGATTTTGACCCCATCTCCAAGGTCTATACAATTGCGTGGCAGACGATTTGCGACCCGCTTGGACATTGATAATGCTGTGTGCCAACAAATCACATGTTTCAGGCGTGGTGCAGAGGATGGTGCTGCCGTTGTCATTTGAAGTCTTCTGGATCACTGGCAGTGTGTTGTGGACAATGCTGGAGATTATCTTGAGGATTTATCATAACCAGACAAGTGTTTGTAACATTGATGACAGCGTGGTGTTTATAGTGCGGGAGATTATTTTCAGGGTTTATCATAATGAGACGAGTTTTTGTAACATGTGCATTATTATATATGTATGTTACAGGCTTGCTTGGGTTTTCTTTCACGATTCCTACTAACAAAATATCCATTATAGGTGCTTTTCATTTGTATACGACACATTTTTATACATTCTTCGATTGTCGAAATATTAATGGGTTGCCATGACTTACTCCCCAACCCTCGTATATACATATATTACAAGATGCTACTGATGTCGTCAATGAAGGAACCACCAGGCCCGTAATTTAGGGGAGGAAGGTAGGGTCAGTTTCCCCCCTGGAATTTTGTTTGAAACTCTTTGTTTCAAAATTCGCGCGATAAGAAATAAGTTATGCGCGTCATGTACTACGATTAAACAGATTCGTTTTTCCTATATGCAAATGAGTAGTTAAAAGAAGTTTCATTCCTAACAACTACTTGCATAGAAAAATATTCCCACTCTATTTTTTCCGCGTTTTAATTCAAAACAATAAATAGATGTGGTGTATGTGAATCAACCTCAGTTTATTTCTCTTTCCTTTTAAATTGGTCCTGAAAGATTACATATGTGTAGCAACTAGTTTACAGAAAAGAAGACAACCATAATCTGTTTTGCTAATTCACTTTATTCATTCTATTAAAGAATTTTAATTTGTCACGCTCCATCTGCATACTTTTTAGTTTGTACACCTCCATTTGTGTTGCGTTTACCTCTGAAAGATTCTTCAAACGAGTGGAGGTACTCATTAAACAGTGAAATTTTAACTCTTTCTTCGACGAGAAAGTATTTTCATAGAAAAAAAGTATTGAATTTTCATCGACAATAGTGTTTTGTAACAAAACACTATCACTTTGGATACAAAATAATTCAAATTTGATGATTTTATATACAAATATCATGCTTAACTGATGTCATTTATTCTTCAAAATTAGAAGAAAGATTTATCATCTTTATAGATTGGTTCACAATGCAGCATGGATACTAGTTAAGTTTGTTATCAGCCACTTTTCTATCTTGAAGTGTTAAGTTGTTCGTTGTTAGTTATAAATGATAACAAAAGACCTGATAAATGTTCTCAATGACAACAATATACCACAAGACGTCAGGAGGAAGATATTAACTATAAACATCTTTGAACGTTCTCAAGTACCTGATGGTCCTTTCGAAGGCGTTATCATGCAGTTACCCGCCTTTCGTAGGCTTTAGAGCGTTGGATCATTGGCCGGGGCTTAATTAACGCCGAGTTAATTTATTCTCTCTTCTTTAACAAGAACATTAATCATTTCCCTTACTACTGGTGAATAAATGCCCCCTTTTGCTTCTGTTTTGCAATTTCAACATTTTATTGTATAGTTTTTTATTTTTAAATAATGAAAATTTCATCTCAAAACAACAAAAATTTGCTAGGGACTAAAGTTGGAAATTCATCCGAAGAGATTAAACTCCCACCGAAAAGAACTACCATAAAATTACATATTAGTTCGAGCAAAAATGTTTAATCTTAGCTGTTGCGAAGATTCCATTCTCCAATCACCTCAAACACGCGAACTCTCCCCAGCACCTCTTCTGCCTAAATCTCTTCGGCAGATTACATATGTATGTACAGTTTATTGATCAAAAGGCTTCTAAACCGTTTAACTTAACCGCCCTAACCATGCTTAAAACCTCAGGAGCGCTACATAAGTACATGTTACTTTACATTAAAGTTACATTAGTATAACATTAATATGTTATTGTATCAAGTAGAAGGTTACTATCATGTTAAAATAAAATAAAGACATTACCTAATTTCAGAACTAACGATGAAAGACTTCATTTTAAGTAAATAGCTGTTATAGCACTGTTTTAAGGGAAAGATTCTAGATTGTGCTATTATAGAATCACCAATGGACGTATTCGTTATGGAAGTTCTTTCTTTATATTCCGAAAATTGAAAATTGTGGAAAACAGAGCAGATTTCAGTAATTATTTTGATATTAAGATATTTGAGAAAACATTGTCTTGTAAATATGTTTTGATTCGATATATAGACAAAATGCCGGAATGAGAATATTGAACCTAATCTTATGGGAAATGGTTTGTCTTTATACTTACGCAAAAGATTCATGAAACTCACGCATAAATATATGATCAAATGAAAGTTTAGTATTATTCGTGTTACTTTATACAAATTTCGTAATATTAATTTGCTATTTTGCCCGATAAATCAATCGGCCACTAGTTATCATAAAAGAGGCAAAATATCAAAACTGGCGTACAAGAATGGGATTCTTGAATCAAATTTAAGGTAAATAACTGTAATTATTGCTTGCTCGAGGCAACAAAAGGAAAGTCTGAAATCGATCAGAATGGCTAGTATCAAAATGACCTTTTGTACATTTGCTGAAACACGAGAAAATATAGACAATTATCTGGAACGGTTTCATCTTCATTGCGAGATTCAGGAATTAAAACATGAAAAACGTCAACAAATTATTTTGACATCGATCACGCCTGAATTATATACTAAATTGAAGGAACAGGTTCATCCAAGAAAACTAATCACTCTGGAATACAGTGAACTCGAACAACTTCTACGAAAATTATTTCACAAACCTTCAAATGTAATTACTGGAAGGTATGTGTTCCATAAATTAGTTCATCAGGTGGGACAACCTGTACAAGAATATATTGACTCAATAAAAAAAAGCAATCATATGCAAATTTGGATCGTTTGAAACTGAAGCCTGCAAATGGTATTAGGTGTGTTAGATACATCACTACGAAAAAGGTATCTAGAAGATAATCTTACTTTCGAAAAAGCACTATCATTAGCCCAACAGTTTGAGTCTAACGAAGGACAAAGCAGAATACTCTCAAATGTTATGCATTCTGTGGGTATCAACGAAAGTCATTTAGTTGAAAAAAAGAATTTGAATAGGCCTAAAAATCCTTCTAAATTTGATAAAACATCCGAAAAAAGCTTATGGATATAGTCATCCAATCAAAAGATGCCCAGCTTTTGGAAAAAGTTGTAATTTTTGTCGATAAATCAAATCACTTCGAATCACAATGTTTTACAAAAAGAAACCAACATCAAGAAGGTAAAGTCTTCAGTGTTGACTCTAGTTCTGACGTACCACCTGTGCTAGAAATGGAGAATACTGAGGAAAGTAAAGTTGGGATTTCAATTGATGACATTTGGGTTGCACACATTTCGCATAAGGATCAAACTAAACAAAATAACACATTGACAACAAATCTTACGATTAATGAACAACTAGAAGTATTGTTGGATACCGGTGCAGGTTATAACATAATTTATTCACGCACTATTAGAAGGTTAAATGTTACAACTCAAAAAATGCCTAATACTGTATTTTTGAGAACCATCTCTGGTGGGAAACTACCGATTGTGGCCAAGTCGAATGTACAATGTGTTCATGTGTTACTCTTGAGTTTTTGTTACGAAATATAACTTACCATATATAATTGGTAGAAAAGGATTATCAGAATTCTATGAGGGATGGCGTGAAAGACTTCTATCAACATCGATGCTAAATGTCACAGATGAGAAGTTGATGAAGGAGAATATACAGATACATGAAATCATATCTAAACAAGTTTATACACATGAAAGATTACAAAATCTTTTTAAAGAAATAAATAATTTGAAGATGGAAATAGCTGAACTGTCAAAATCTAGAGAAAATTCTTCAAATCGAGTAAGAGAGATTAAGGAGACCTCTTTTAACAGGGATACAATACCAAATTGTTCAAATATTGTAGAAGATGACAGGTTAGATTTCGGAATAACATTCCATGAAGATAATCAAACACCAAATGACAAACAGAGTGAAGCTACAATCGGTTCAGAAGAGTGAAGCTCCACTCTTCAAATGACAAACAGAGTGAAGCTACAATAACATATTTCTATATGTAATCTATCGAATCTAACCTTAGTAAAACCAATTGAATCGGATGAAGATGAATCTTTCGTAAAGAATCGATAAACAGAAGTTAATCTAAAACACAGCTTTCAAGAGGATTTTAAAACAACTGTTGACAAAGGAAAATAACTTCCAGATAACACTGTTTCAATATCAGAGAGAAGAGAAGAGAAGAGCAAGTTAAAGAAAGAAAATAATAAAAAGAAAAAAGTAAAGAAAATTAAATCGAAGAGAAGTGAAAGATATAGAAAGATACTGAAAATGGAGAAAATAAAGGAGGAGAAAGTTAAAGAGAGGAGAGAAGCAGAAGAAGATAAAGAAGAAAAACTGGACTTAAATGAAATAAAGAAAAACAAAGTAAAAATGATCTTACGGAAAATGAAGTGAATTTTGGTTTAGAAAATTAATACAAAGATCGCCTTCCAGGCATGAGAAAAATTGGACATTATTTTATGAAGAAGTATTGTAGCATATGTGAAACATCAAAATGTATGTTCAGTTCCAAAGTAGTTCTTAGCATCATTTTTACACTTATAACGATAAATAAGTTGTAATGAGCTGAGGTAAGATTTAGAACGAACTGTGATGTGATTTAAAGAACTGGAACTCTGACAGTGATTAAATGAATGAAATGGAACTGTTACTGTCATAAAATGAAAGAACTGGTGCTGTGATGTGATTACAGTCTTGGATAATTTATAAGAAAAGGAAAACTGTTGTGAAGTTTGATATTTATAAATAACTGTTGTGATATTGGTAATGTTTAAAGGAACAGTTGTGAATTGTTACTTATGTGAATTTTGTGAAAGTTAGTGTTACTGATGGGAGCTATTACACTTTAAGGTATACACGAACGTTAAAAAAGAGTGAGTGGATGAAGGTTACTAACATGTTAAAATAAAATAAAGAAATTAATTAATTTCAGAACTAACGATGAAAGACTTCATTTTAAGTAAATAGCTATTATAGCATTGTTTTAAGGGAAAGATTCAATATTGTGTTAGAATCACCAATGGACGTATTAGTTATGGAAGTTCTGTCTTTATATTCCGAAAATTGCAAAAGTGGAAAACAGAGTAGATTTCAGTAATTATGTTGATTTTAAGATATTTGAGAAAACATTGTCTTGTAAGTATGTTTTGATGGGATGTATAGACAAAATGCCGGAATGAGAATATTGAACCTAATCTTATGGGAAATGGTTTGTCTTAATACTTACGCGAAAGACTCGTGAAACTCACGCATAAATATATCAAATGAAAGTTTAGTATTATTCGTGTTTCTTTATACATATGTCTTAATATTAATTTGTTATTTCGTCCGATAAATGAATCGGCCACTAGTTATCATAAATAAGGCAAAATAATATTGTCAATATTAACAATTTTGTTTTATGAATTATTCCTCATATGGTAAAAATTGAAACGTCCCGGTACTGGAAACTTTACGAGTGCCCCCTGCTAAAAAGATGAAAAATAAGAGACAAAGAGCATATAAGACTTTTGGACATTGTTGGCAAATTTATCCTCGCATTGCACCTTGTCAGGAACTTTTCTTTGTTTAGATTTTCTTGACAGAAATTTTCAAAGATTCTCAGGTTTCATGCTAAAATCACTATCCAAGGTTTTTGAAGTTATCGTGAAAAAATACACAATTTTAAAAACTCTGGAATGATGTTTTGGCAACATACCGCCTGAGGGCGCACAGGGATCGTTACAAAAAATCAAATTTTATTTTGGGAATGTAAATTATTTTCACATTAATCGCAAAAATCACAGAATTGATGCTCAAATGTTACTTGCATGTATTAACATTCAAGATGTTCTCCATATTGATGGATGTGTTTGTTGTGGTGTTACAAGAACTGTGTATGGCACGTAATGCTTTCTTTCGGAACAACCCGCCGAGTTCAAAACCTACCCTAGTTTCGTTCATAAGTGCAACACGGATACAGTTATCGTAAATTGCACTACACTATTCAATTTCTCGTTGCAAGAGGATGCCATTTGATATATCGCATTGTCATGTCGCCATTTAAATTTTTCAAGTTGAATCCAAGATGGCGGATTTTAAGTTGGCTGCCGTAAAAGTGGTATTGGTCCACAACATTTTATCCCCTCGCCTATAACATGTTCAGGAACATTTCATTTCGGTCTGTCTCGTATTTTTATTTTATTCGACTACCCCTAACAGGCCCCACCTTGTAGAGGGTCCACAGTATTTTGCTTATTTATTACGAGGCTAACACAAAGTTGTGGCAGCTATAATATTTTAGCTGTTAAAGTAAGCATGCTATGTGCTATCATTTGGCATATTCATCATCTCGATATCGACTGAACAGTGATCTGGTTACCCGGTCCGACTCGGACATAGGAGACTTGGTGACATAAGTGACGAGAATGATTATGTGAACGGCGACGCGATTGCCCAATTGACTGGTGAGCCAATCTTAACCTCACGTCATGACTCTGGCTTGAACTGATTTGAACTGCTCTTTTTCCTGTGAATTAAATCAATGTTCTCATTTGTGAAATTCACAAATTCATTCAGAATAGTCTTTCTGAGGGGGCAGGGGGAGTTCAGAGATTCCGCCAGGATTTTAAGTTTTGGGATTTAAAGTCAAAATTGGGAGGGTGTGGGTAGAGTTTTGCACGGTTTCTATCGATTTTTGACATAAAAATGATAAAATTGGGGGTGGGGTGTTATCGAGAATTTATTACTTTTGTTCACTGGAGGTAAAAGCTCAGCCCTAGGCCACCATTACAAAATATTGTTCAAACGCAACAGTGTTAAATGTGAAAAAAATACACCCTGATCCTTAGATGCCTAAAGGCCATTTGAAGAACAATAAAAAACTTTCCTTTGCTCTCCGGATCACTGTGTCAGACCGGATCCCAAGCGATGACCTGGTCCAAAACTTAACCTGGACGACCTCTTTCAGCTTTACTTCATAGTAATCGGTATTAATATAAATTGTCTCCATATCCAGAAATCAAGAAGCGCGCATGGAGTATCTTCAGCATATGCACAGAGCAAAGCTAACCAGGCTCCCTTTAAGTCCAAAGAACCAGTCCTACAATCACGGTTCCCACTCACACATTTATTGAAGAAAGTTGTCTGCTTGTATACAATCTTCTTTACTTTTTACAAGAATTGAAGTAAATTGTTACATACATACACTTTGATTGTAAGATACTTCTCAGACCCGATACCAACATCGTGGTATATTAGTTTTGTTTGGTCATTTGTGCTAAGAAATTTAGTCATGTGAAATTACGAATGTAATACAGAAGAAAATAATAAACAAGCATTGAAAATTATTTAAAAAATGCAAATATAATAGAATATACTACTCTAGGTACCTAATGGGATTACTTTCGACTATATACGTTTAACGTTTTCATTATTATGTTAATTCACCATTTTGTTTAAAATTTACTGATTATAAAATATGTAATATACTTCAAGCAGTGATTCAACATAATCTTAAAGCATCACGAAACACTTCCAGTTGTATGAACTTGTATTTTTACCTAAAGGGAAATATACACTTAACGGTGCCCTTATTTACGACAATTTTATGTTCGGAACCTCTGAAGGAGTCCTCCTCGAAATTTATCGGCTAAGCCATACATGGTAATGACGTAGATAATTACTAGATAATTACTTTTATAAATATTATATAATGGATAATTTCATGGATATAAAGCAGCCCGATAAAAATGAAATATTTAGTAAGGCACTATGGGAGTTTTTATAATATTATAAGCAAATTTGTAGCCGAATAAGAAGAGGAGAGATCGACACAATATGTTTGCAAAGTTGCTGCGGATTTGTATAGGCCAGCGAAGGCCCTTCCATATTGGTATAGACTGGAAGTAGACAACAGGTAGTTTGTGTAGGCGATTTGGTTTTGCCAGCGTTTGTGTGTGTGGTAGTGGTAGTGTTATCTTCGTTTATGTGTGTATGAAGTGTGAAATCAGTGTTTTCGTGACTTACGTCTAAATTATTGAGGGTCTTAACTCCTTTATGTGCTTGTGTGTGTTAAGTCAGTGTTTCTTTTCTTCGAGATGAGTATGTTGGTGGAAGGTATTCAGCTAGTATGTCTGAGGAGTTAGTTTTGCAGGGAGCCAGTTACTCCTGATTTGCAGGTATGTAGCAGTTATGTCCAGAATCTCTCCTTACCCAGATCTGTTCCACAATGGATTCCGTTGAAATTTAATTTTAAGGGAGCCATGTTTTGACATAGTTAATTTTGCCCTTGCATCTAACCTCTCCCCTTTTTGTGTCTCGGTGCACTTGTACTTCCTTGTTTTCATTGGTGTTTAATTAGAATTAATGATATTGAAATTTATGACCGGTTTTGCTCATGAACTACGTGGGCAATATAAAAATTCGATTTATTTAAACGTCTTATGATTATTCATTACCGACGATTCTACCGTTCGAATCTATTTGTCGTTTTCGTCTACCGCTTGCCGGACCATACTAAAGAAAAGCGAATAGATCCAATCTAACCGAACCTAAACGAATGTATATTGATTAAGTTATAAATCTGTTTCGCTGTGAGCAAATTTTTACTTTGATTTCTTTCAACAATTAGTAATACGTAGAAAATTTAACTTGTGAATATTGTGGCGAAACGTTGGTTTCGGGATTCGAAACCAAAGCCTTCATAATAACTCATTCCAACTTTCTATTATAATCTTTATTGAGAATTGAAAAGTGGTTTCCACTGTACTGCTTGGGGTTTGGCATAAGTCATTTAATAGTACTTCTAAATGTCATTCCAAGGCAAGCAGGACGACAGAGTGACCACAAGACCGGACGTAACGATTGGGACACAGGAAAAGATAGTCTTAGTATTATCTTCTTGTGAAATCTCAATCTCATATATGGAAAACGTCAGATCGAATGTTCTAGGTTTTCCGGTCATGAGAGAGTCACGCGTTGCTGTGTCACCCAGGGCGTAGTTAGTGACCTCGTATAAATACGGTCGAGCGCCCAGGCTCGCTCTCTTCTCTTCCCTTGTCGGCGGTACTCTAGGACCGGCGCTCAGATGGCGTCCTCGGATGGTGACAAGAGTACTGAGCCGAAGTTATACTCAGCAGGTCCCCTCGGGTGTCCAGGAGATGATTCCGTGCTGAGTGCGTGAACCAGGAAAGAAGGTAAGGGTGTTCATAAGAAGTAACTTCTCTTTCAGGGAGGCGGCTGATCTCTTTAGGTGGGCTGATTAGCCGAATATCGTACAAGTCTCTACCATCTGGAACTTTCATCTTTGTTTTGCTCTACCAACGAAGTTTGCAGTGTAATGAGGTGTTAACCTCAAAAGTAGCCTCCTCTGAGCTAGGCTCCCACCGGCGGACTGTAAACTAAGTCTCTATTTCAAGGTACTATCTCGGATAAAGTTCGCAGTCCGCCACAAGCTGGTGGTTAGGCGCCATTTCGATCTGCGGGTGTTCACACCCACCTCCTCGCAGGATAAAACACTCCTGGCCTCCTTTTCTTCGATTAATCGGGACGATTAATTGCTGTCTTGGGGAGGATATATATATGATGCGGATATATATATATAGAGTGGAAATAGGGTAGGTTCTTTAGTTCTGCATGCCCCAGTTATTTTTTGTTCAAGTACTTTGTGCATTTTTTTTTACGAAAATGTCAACCAAGGTATCCAGTTCAAGGTTCTCTCTCTCTATATATATGCCGACAATTTTTGTTTTATTTTTCTGTTATTTTGCTTCATTTAGATTTATAACTATACAAGTGCCTTACCTTAATCTATAGTGTGATGTCTAAAATTGTGGTAAAGTGTGGATACTAGAACACTAGAAAATATTCGGAAATTAATTTAATATAGATAAATGTCAATTATAAGCCCATTATTTAAGTACGGTATGTTCTTTCCATCATGTTGACAAGCTTAACGGTCGTAGGTTCGTTGCAGACTTTTTTGTGGTTACTCCAAACAAGTAGCCCTGACCGTGTTTC
>JAGDQP010066318.1:0-11295 GCA_022664845.1 Lepisma saccharinum | reverse complement strand
TGTGTGTGTGTGTGTGTGTGTGTGTCTTGTGAGGTATCGTTGAACAGCTCTTGATAAATAATCTACAAAACAATAAATAGTTTCTCGGTAGCTCTCATATAAGGCTAGATTTGAATTTTGGAAAATAAAAAAAACTTCGAGATCTACCTCAGCCTGTAGGCCTACCGAAAGGGATTTTTAAAACTTTGCTTCATGTTCTCAGGAAATTGCGTGAGGACGTATTTCATGCAATTATAGATTTTTTCTTACTACCAAAGTATGGTTCTCTTTTAGAGTAATATAGCACTTATTCGGAGCTGCAGATGAGGCGAAAAACGGCCAAAACTAGACTACATTTTGGTATCGTAATTTCCCTTCGGTTCCACATCAGAAGCCTTTTGCACACCACCCTTAAGATTGAGTGAATTGGCATGTTTTCTTAAACTCGGTATTCCGAGAATGCCTACAACAAAATTAATAGAAATGATTTGTCCATCAAGCGTTGATTCCATGAAGAGAATGAAGGAAATAGTAGACATAAACTCAATCAGATACAAGGACCTCGGGAGCGGGAGGATACAAGGAGGAAACGGGAGCACCTCGAGAAAACCCACGCACACGGTGTTTATTCACCACAAAGCCCATATAGCATGAGTAGGGATCGATCCGACGAGCCCAGCACCAAAGGTGAGTACTTGGCTTCGATATAGGACCAATCCGATACGCGTGTATAATAATCACATCTGATGGTTCTAATGATGAACCTAGGGGGCAGGACGAGAGAAATCCCCATTGGAGTTTCAAAATTCTCCAAGGAGTTTGTTATGAGCCATAGCAAAACATAAAATATTGTTCTTGAAAGTAAAGTTCCTCGTTTAGCGCAATTCCTACCCCCACAGTAGAAGAGGGGCAAGTTTCTTACAATTTTAAAAGCCTCTGATTGGTCGAGAGTTTGTGACGTCACAGCGTGGAAGCGTTGTGATTGGCTGATTGTAGGAGAGGCTTGTGACGTCAGAGACCACCACGTAACCTTAGCGTAGCATTGGGCGGACATATTAGAAAAAATGAGAGGCTTCTGACATCAGAGAGCGTCAGGGGAGCTTACCGTACCATTGGGCGGGAATATCAGAAAAAATAATATAATGACTGCACCATTGGGCGGGCGTATTAGATGAGCATTACGTGAGCTTAGCTTAGCATTGGACGGGCATATTAGAAAAAATGAGAGGTTGATGACATCACAGACCGTCATGTGATCTTACCGTACCATTGAGCGGGAATATCAGAAAAAATAATCAGTATATGACTGCACCATTGGGCGGGCGTATTAGATGAGTACGTGACCTTAGCGTAGCATTGGACATGCATGAAAAAATGAGAGATTGATGACATCACAGACCGTCAAGAGACCTTACCGTAGCATTGGGCGGGAACATCAGAAAAATGAGGAATATAATGAATGCATCATTGGGTGGGAATATCAGAAAAAATAAGTATTATATTGACTGTACCATTGAGCGGGAATATGAGAAAATTGTGAGGAATATATAGCATTGGACGGGTATATTAGATAAATTTAAGAAATATACGTACCGCACCATTGGGCGGGCGCATTAAAAAGATTAAGAAATGTACTGAGTATAACATTGGGCGGGCGTATTAGATATTATACTGTTTGAGCTTAGCTTTTTTTATTGATGAGAACTTTATAGTTATACATTACCCTCACAATTTTGACTATAAATGTGCCAAAAAATTAAATATTGGGAGAAAGCGATGAATTTGGTAGATCGCTCGCTTTTTATGTTAAATGGTTAAACACTAGAGATAGAAAATACGGAAAAGTTACTTAGAAAAATTAAAATAATAAGGAATACCTTTTTATTATTTTCGCTGAAGGAGAAATGAAATATACCTTACACAGATTTAGAGTTCTTTTCCTTGTTGCTATTGCTTGACAAAAGTTAACCATTCTATTTATCTGAATTTTACACATGATATCTTAACTTGAAAAGTGAGTAAGGCGGGATATGAGTTGAAACATACAAGTGTACATAAAGTGACTAAGCTATGTACGTATTGTGAGCTGATTTCATGGTTTGGAAAGAGGTAACTTTTCCTGATGACAAACGCTTGTTTATGCGTTCTAGATGTATCATACGTGAATTCCAAATGTGAAATCAGTTTGTATGAAGATATGGAGGTCATATGCCTTAATGACTAAAATGTTTTGCGTTCAATCTACGTCATTTATTATTTTTATATGATATGTAGGGGTAAAGTTTTAGTTTTTTGTATGGAGCATGCGTAGTATGCAGATAAGATATTTCTATATAATGCTAAGTTTATCGATTGAATTTTCATTCTTTAGTGTAAGATTGAAGTTATTATATCATACTCTGTGAGTACTTTTGACTTTGAAAGCTTTTTTTAATTCTTGACGTCAGATTGTGAAATAAGCGTTTTAGTGTGTGGTAATTGTTGAAGGAAATTTCAATCAAAGGTAAATAATTTTTATTTTTTTAAAAATAGGTCTTTGGGGGACTTCATAAACTATTGTTTTAGAATTTTAAAGGATTTCGAACAGTGCTTCACTAACCTTCTTTGACTCCCCGTCTAACGCTAGGCTGGCTTTCCAGCATTATATGCTATTGACTGAACCCACCAAAATAATGGGAGAATGCTTCATCCTCATGTTGCCTTTTTTTGGATTAATTCCGATTGTGAGATGATATTCAGGAAGTATGTGAATTCAGATGATTCATTGAATATTGTCCCTCACACTCGGGAGTACTCTCTCTCCTTTGGAGAATCTTTTCCTGTTTCCACTGTAGGTTCTATACCTGCTTCCACAACTTCTTGTACTTCTACTACTACTTCTGCTCCTGTGAATGTAGTTACGTCTGTATTAACGCAGACAACTACATTCGTAACTACGGTAAGACCTATCTGCAGTCCGATACCATCTACGTCTTTTGCACCTTCTACTTCTTTTATTCCTTCTCCAGCTCCTACCTTAACTTCTGTTGATATCTTTTCTTGCGATACGGACTGTGTTCTTTCTCCAAAGGGTAATTAGATATGTGATCAAGCCTACGATTTATATGAGGGATAGGGTACTCCTTTGAGTCAATCATATTATAACTCATGTTGATCAAGTGGAAGATAATATTATTTTGCAAGAGGGAACAGGTGATGATCACTTTGAAATTATAGGGGAACGCGTTCGCGGTTTCGGTAAATTTCCAGTGAAAGGTAGGGAAATCTCTATACGTGCGAAAGCCGGATCCTCTAGGTTAACCCCGGCTGGCTATGTTGAGAAAATTTTCGAATTTGCACTAGGTAATTTATTATCTAATGCTGATCCACAATCCTGGGTCGCATATAGTATTGAAAATAGCAATGACGTCAACGGGAAAGACGTCTTCATTCCGTGGCGTAGAAAAATTCATCTAACTACCGATCATATTTACGTTCGATTGAGAATATTCTCAATTCGAATGAATTTTTCCTGTTAGCTGACAGTGTAATCATTAAGGCTAACATATACGACCCGATTCGCGGACAAGGCGAAAGGAAAAAAGGGAATAATGATAAGTATTTATCTCTGGAGGAGTATTTACAAGCACACATTATTCCAGTGCCTGAATTGGAAGCCAACTCGTACGATTGTATACCAAGAGCTTTGGCCTTGGCTGAGCTGCTAGCTTTAGACGAATTTCGTAAGGTAAATTACATGAGAAGTCACCCTATGAAGTGGGAAAAGGAAGGTAAAGCTCTATGAAAGAAAGCAAATATTAATATTTCAAGTTTGGGTGGGAGTATTGACGATATTAATCAATTTCAAGATTATTATGCTAATCAATTCCAGATTGTAGTGTATGCATTAAAACCAGCTAGTCGAGATCCTGAGGTGATCTATAGTGGTAAAGTGCAAACTAGGAACAAATTATTTTTTTTATCATGACAAACATTTTGACGTTATTGAGACAATTACCTCCTTTTTAAGAAGTAAACATTATTGCCGGGATTGTTTGAAACCGTTTCATGAGCGTAATAAACATAAGTGCGAATACCTTTGCGAACATTGCGAGGAGTACCATGATTTTGAAACTTCTGATGAGGAGAGAGCTATTACTTGTAATACTTGTTTAAGGACATTCCCCTCGCAATCATGCTATAATAAGCATAGCACGAAGGCGAGGGGAAAACCTGTATGTTGCTACGTTAAGCTGTGTCAACAGTGTTGTGTAAAGGTTGATAACCGAAAAAGAAAGAGTAATAAGTCTCATGTATGTGGAGATCGATTTTTCACTATCTGCAAGTTGTACGTTAATGAGGATCATTTCTGTTTCGTACAAAAGACGAAATGGAAACCTGAAACTGATTTTTGCTATATCGTGTATGATATTGAGACCATGGTACTCAATGAAAACGAAAAAGGTGAACGTCAACACCGGCCAAACCTAATATGCGCCTCACACCGATGTTTTAAATGTAAGATCTACATGGAGGAGAATTATAATTGCTTTCAATGCGGTAATTCACAAGGTGAAAGGGACTTTGTGTTTTATAATATTGAAAGCTTTATAAAGCATGTTCTTCAACAAGCTCCTAAGTTTAATACAGCGGCTTGTTTAGCGCATAACGCCGCGAAATTTGATTCCGTACTTATTGGACGTGCACTCATTGAAAAGGAACAAATCACTCCTCAAATAATAAGCCAAGGTGCGAAAATTGTCCAGAAAATTGTACGTAATATTACTTTAAAAGATACTTATTTATTCATGTCCGTGAAATTATCAAAATTACCGGCTACCATGGGATTAGGCGAAAGTTTAAAGAAGGGAGATTTCCCGTTTTTGTTGAACATTGAGAAAAATCAAAATTACAATGGAGCATGGCCAGAACTTGAACTTTTTGATGATGAAGGAAAATCAGAATGTGAACGCAAGGCTTTGAAAGTTTGGCATAAGGAGTGTGTGCAAAAAGATCTAACCTTTAACTTAAAACGTGAGATGTTAGAATACTGCAGGAACGATGTTCGTATATTGTGCGAGGGGTCATTAAGTTCTCAGACTTAAGTGAAAAAAAGACTGATGGGATCCAGTGTTTTCTTCAAGTAAGTACTATTACTGCGTGTGCGATGGAATGCTTTCCATCTTTATATTTAGAAGAGAAAAGTATTCCTGTAATTCCTCCATTCGGGTATCGAGATCGTAACCCTCAGAGTAAGAAAGCATTAAGATGGTTAAAGTACAGGGAATTCATAGGAAATGATGTTGCTATTCATACGGCTGAAAACGGAGATGAAGTTTAATTTGGACGATTCAAAGTGGACGGGTACGATAAGAAACATTGTACTGCCTATGAATTGTATGGATGTTTTTGGCATGGTCATTCATGCATTAAGCAAGGTCGCAACGTGTCTCTCAATGACTCGAATGGTGACACATTAAATGACCAAGATATTGCGACAATGAGGAGAAAGAAATATTTAGAAACTTGTGGTCTAAAGCTTGTAGAAATGTACGAATGTGATTGGGATGAACAAGTTAAAAAATCCACATATTCGGCAATTTATTAAAGATCACTGTAAAAATATTGAAGGTGGATTAGTGCCTAAAGACTCATTCAAGGGAGGTAGGACGGAAGTTTTTAGATTTCTCTATGAGTGTCCTAAAGACGAATTTATTCGTTACGTCGACATATGCAGTTTATATCCATATGTCATGAAAAAGAGAGCTCTGCCTATTGGTAAGCCTACCATTTATCGAGGGAAAGCATGTCCTGATCCCAAACAAATTCATGGTTTTGTTTTCTGCAAGGTTCTTCCTCCTCAGGATCTTGCTATTCCTTTGCTTCCATATAATGCGAATGGATGTTCGTATTCGGCCTGTGTCGTATTTGTATAGAGGAAATGAATAGTAATGATTGTAACCATATTGTTGACCAACGATGTTTCATCGGCACGTTATGTACTCCTGAATTACATGAGAGTATGAAGAAAGGTTATACCAATGTTGATACTTATGAAATATATGAGTTCAAGATGAAAGAGGGGTTATTTGAAGATTATGTGAATAACTTCTTGCAGATAAAACGAAGTTTCTGGTTTTCCATCTCAGTGTGTTAGTAAGGAGGAAAAGCAGAAGTATATTGAGGAGTATGCTGAGCATGAAGGTATACAACTTAATCCTGATAACATCAGTGAAAACCCTGGTTTGCCCTATATCGCAAAACTTTTTAAATTCTCTGTTTGGGAAGAGGGGACAGAGAACTGATTTAGCACAGACCAAAGTAGTTAATGATGCTGTCCTTCGTGGATATTCTCCGAACACCTCACTTTGAAGTACAAAATGTACTTTTGGTTGGAGAAGATGCCTAGGTAGTAACATACACGGATTTGGAAAATGTTAACACTCCTAATTCCTTTTCGAATGTTATCTTGTCAGCCTTTATTTCATCATGGGCTAGGTTGTAATTATATGTTTTTTGGAAAAAGTGAGAATAGAAAATGCTATCTACTCAGATACAAATTCTATCTTCCACAGACAAAAGAGAAATCAACCTCCATTGCTTACTACAGGGAACTACTTAGGAGATGTAACTAATGAAGTCAAAGAGGGGTGGGAGATCCCTATTTTCATTGGGTTAGAACCGAAGAATTATTCGTACAAGGAGAGGGAAATTAAGACTGCGAATATTATACACACTTTCAAAATTCGGGGATCACTTTAAACTCTCGTGCGGGTAAAAATTGTTGATTTTGATCATTTTCTAAATTTAGTTAAACATGATTATGAAAAGAAAATCATTAGTAATCCTAATCGAATTTATAGGAAGCCAGGATTCAAAATTATCTCTAGACCGGAAATAAAATCACATCAGAATGTACCAAGTAAACGAAAATTTCATAATGAATTCGAAACACTTCGTTTTGGATATAAAAGACGACGATGTAACGACTTCTAGTTCATATCTCTTTTGTCGTATGCTCATGATGCTTCCCTTCCTTCACCGTGCCATTATACTCCTTTCAGGTCCCAGCAGAGCTGGGAAAAGTTATTTTGAAAATAGATTATTAATCCATCAGAAATCAATATTCTCTAGTCATTTTAACGAAATAGTTTGGTGCTATGGTGCAGTGATATCTAACTTATCCAGTCAGATAAGTAATATACGATTTCATTTGAGAATTCCTGATATGAATACTTTTAAAATTCAGGAAAATTCATTATTAATTCTGGATGATCTTATGACTGAAACTAATGCTGATGTTTCGAAAATTTTCACGAAATTTGCACATCATAAGAATCTAAGTGTTATTTTTATAGTTCAAAATTTCCCAAAGGAATATATGGACGTGATGTATCATTAAACGCCAATTATATCATTGAGTTCAAAAATCCTAGATATAAGTTACAAATACAATATTTAGCAAGGCAGGTTATGCCACAATATAGTAAAAATGTAATTCAAGTGTTTGAAAATGCTACTGCTGAACCTCATTCATATTTACTTTTCGATTTAACTCAGTCTACACCGGATGCTCTACGTCTTCGTACACATATATTTCCAGATGAAACCATGTTGGTCTATGCACATGTAAAAGTCATGAATGAACTAATTCAGCTGAGTCAGTTCAAGATATCATCAAGATATCAAGCATAAAACATCATCTGAATGAGCTCCGTGCAATTTGTAAATGTAAGAATAAGAAGCGTAAATCACTAGTTCAGAGTGCAGCTAATGACGTTATTCGAACTATTGCACAAGAAGGTAAATGTTTTAAATGCTAACTTTAAACCCTCTCCTCATCAGAAGCAAAGGTTGTGTCAACGTAAGAAGACATTAAGTGCACTCTCTCTCAAACGATCAAGTTTAAAAAAGAAACGTAAACTATTAATGCAAAAATGTGGTGCTTTTCTGCCTTTATTATTAGCTCCAATCTTAAGTGCAGTGGCTGGAAGTTTATTTAATGGTTAAAATGTCTTCGCAATTTCAAGAAATGGTACTCATTCCACAAAATGCAGGTGCGCAAATGTATTCCACTATGAAGTCTGTAAAGTCCCATCAAACACGATTACATAATGAAATGGATGAAATTTTAAAACGAACTGATATTTCTATCGATGAAAAATGGAAAATGTATCAACAAGCACTACATCGATATGTAGAATACACTCCACAATCTCTAAAACCAATTGTTTTACCCGTTTACAATCCTGAATCATCAATGTTGCCCATGATTCAATATATTATTAGTTCAGTACCAAAATCATTCGCTAAAAAGACCCAAGTATTATTAAATCTCCTGCAGGCTTCTAATCGTATCAGTTGGGATCAGACTGGTGAAGTATCTATAGATAATAAAGTAATCCCAGGTTCAAATATTATTGATCTTATCAACGATCTGGTAACAAATCGAAATCCACTTGGTATTAAAGATTTTAAAAGTTTATTACAAGATATTAATATTCCATTAGAATAAATTAATTTTCAATTTGGGGGAGGATCTACTAAAATAGTAAAGCAGAATATTACTAGTAAAGTGCTTAAAAAAGAAAAAGAATTCTAGTAAAGTAATAATAAAGAAAAAGAAAAATATTATTAGTCAAGGAATAAACAAACGTTAATCTTCATTATTTAAAAATTATAAAAAGATACAAGTTTTAAATATGTCACTTCACCAAATTTATTATGCGTATCCACACTCAAATTATTTAGGTAGTATCTCGAAATTAAAAAAGAAAACTGGTCTTCCTCAGAAAAAAGTAAAAAAAATGGTTAGCTTCACAAGATACATACACTTTACATGCTCCTGCTCGTAAACATTTTTCTCTTAAAAAAATTATGTTAATGCACCAAATGAATTGGTACAAATGGATTTAGCAGATATGCAAAATGTATCAAAGTATAATGATGGATGTAAATATATTTTATTCAGCATTGACGCTTTTAGTCGATATGCAATTTGTATTCCAGTTGAAAACAAAACGGGTCCTGTCATGGCAAAACAATAGAATCAATATTCAGTAAAAGAAAATTACCTTTACTTCATTGTCAAACTGATTTGGGAACTGAATTTTCTAATAAACATGTGAAACGTGTTTTTCAAAAATTTAAAGTGAATCACATTAGTGTACATTCTGAAATTAAAGCTGCTTTTGTCGAACATTATATTCGAACTTTAAAAGAAAAAAATATAAATACTTCACTGCTGAAATACTTATCGTTATATTGATATTTTACAAGATCTTGTAAAAAGTTATAATCATACGAAACATTCTTCCATTCAATATTCTCCTATTCAAGTAAATGAATCTAATGTTAATGAGATTTGGGAAAGACTATACGGACATGAAAACAAAATTAAGAAAAATGTAAATTTCAAGTGGGAGATTCTGTTCGAGTAAGTAAATATAAGCATAAATTAGAAAATGGATATTTACCGAAATGGTCTCGCGAAATATTTTTAGTTAGCCAGTGTATTAAAATTAATCCTATTACTTATAAAATTCGAGATTGGAATGGTGAAGTTATAACAGGTTCATTTTATGAACAAGAATTACAAAAAGTATTTGTAGGAAAACGAAAAACTTATTTAATTGAAAAAGTATTAAAACGTAGAACAGATTGGATTTATGTTAAATGGTTAGGTTATCCTTCATCTATGAATAGTTGTTTTCCAAAAAGTGTTCAGTCGTAAACATGCTTTCTCAGGAACAAGCAGATGAGTTTTATGTCGCCTAGCCATTAAATATTTCCAATAATATTTTTGAAAATGAAACAAGTTCCTATACTACGGAACTATGTCAGCCAACTCATTTAACGGGAAATTGGGTGGTATGTTTAAGTAGACTTTCTTTTCCACCGAGTTTTTATAATATTCAAAAAGAAGAAGGACTTATTATTCAAGTAGGGGATAAAAATATTAGGGAATATATAAAATTTTCACCCGGATATTATGAATCAATACAATCGATTTTAGATATTATTCGTACAATTTTACGTAAACAAATGGGAAAAGAATATGGTGAGAAAGAAAATGTACATGTATTTGAGGAATGTAGTATTCTTAATAAAAAGTTTCATAATATAGAAATGGTTAATGTTGAACGAATGATCAATGAAGATTCTTTAGTAATAGAAGAAAATTCAATTCTTATACAATATAAGGAAGTAGAGATCAAATTTATATTTCTCATAAACGAAATTCTAAACGTGAATATCTTTTCGCGACGAGTCCTGGATTGCAAATCATTTTAGGATTCAAAAATGATTTTAAAGTGAATACACGGATAGTTCAAAAAAGAAACCAAAGTTTCTAAATATTCCTGCACCTTACCACACAAATCTTGATTATCTTATTCCTTTGGAAATTAATGTTTGTATTCATATAGTAAAAGATCAACCTCTTTATGGTAAGCTAATTCGAAAAGTTTCAATTCAAGATTATCATTACGGAAAGATTAAATCTTATAATTTTAATTGTCCACATTATGTTAAAGTTGAAAAGAAATATTTTCATACTCTTCATGCAGACTTAAAAGATATGCACGGGGAAAATTGCCATTTCAATTTGGAACGTAAAGCGTAACACTACATTTTAAAAGAAAATGATTTCTGAAAGTAGTGATGATAGTTTTCACATTACACTTTCTTCAATTGGAAGTATTCAAAGTTATTCTAATAATGATCCAAAACATTTTTTCAATAAATTTCGTGGATGATAGGATTAAGTGAAATTCATATTCCCTTAACGTGCGATAATATTATCACTGGTCAAAATATAATATGGTATGATGGTGTTAAACATAAAATAACTCAAGGATATTATTCTACCGTTCAACAATTGTTAGAGGAATTAAATAAAATAAATCCAAGTTTAAAATTTTAATATTCAAACATTGTCACTGTAAAAGTTGATCGTAAAATAAAATCTTTACGTTTATCACCAATATTAGCATTGCAATTAGGTTTTGAAGCAGATATTAATATTTTAAAAGATACTCGTATTCCTGGCCAACCATTATTAGATATTGATTATCCTCATCAAGTATTTCTTTATACAGATATTATTCAACCTCAGTTTGTAGGTGATACAAAAGCACCACTTTTACGAATTATAGATATGACCGATATAATCATCATGGGAAAGTACAAACCATAACTTTTCAGAATGTACATTATTTCCCACTTGCAAAATTTTCATTTGACACTATAGAAATACTACTAAAGGATCACACAGGTCGAAATTTGCCATTCGCATCTGGGACATTGACCGTAACACTTCACTTTAAGCGTTCATCA
>JAGDQP010066317.1:0-11295 GCA_022664845.1 Lepisma saccharinum | reverse complement strand
TTTTGTTTTTATCCATTTCATAATCCAGGTTCAGTTCCTTTAGTTCCCTATGGTTTGGTGTGTGTTCGAGAACTTTTTCGCTTCTTGATTTCGTTGTGCAATCCATTAGAACAGAACACGGAAGTGATGATCCATGTTGGACTTACGCTGCTCACAGTTGGCTTAGAAATTGGAGCAGATCACATCGGCAAATATAATTCGCTGTTAAGTTTAGTGAAGGATGAGTTCTGTCGGAACATGTTCGCAGTAAGTATTCGTTGTTACTTATTGAATTTGTACTAGTGTTAATGTGTGTACTTCAAATTTTTGTAAAGTTTCTCCCGTATATTTATGACAGACTCAAAAAAAGTCCATATGGTACTTCACCACGCTAAAATTGTGGGACAATTTTGTTCAGTGAGTTTATTATGTTTTAAGAGAAGTAAATACTGTTCATACTAGGCTAGTTAAACTATGATATAAATGTTCGTTGCGCTTCTATGGCAACCGCAAACAGACAGGTTTCTAACGTCTTACGGAGACTGGTATCACTGACATTGATAATTGACTTTTTTTTAAAAAAAAGTTGAATACTTTGTTCCGCGTGCTTGTATGTAATTGCTTCAGTGTTGGTTTGACTGTATTCAAGTGAACTGTCAAGATGGTGTATTCAACCCAACAACACGTTTTTCTTGTTAAAAATTCGTATGCAACGAACCAAAGTCTTTCAAGGTTGAGAAAGTGGCTTACAAGAATCTTCAAAAGCTATCGAAGTCAGCCTGGCTGTGGTTAGGTAATTTGAGACAAGTTGTTCAGTTCTCCATGTTCGTGAAGGAAATATGGGTGCACCAAGATCAGGTGATGGCATTCGGATCGCATTCTAGATGTTTGTAGGGACTATAAACAGGCGGTTTCGAAACATCGTACTCGCTCTCAAGTACCCCAATTATTACCCTGGAGTTATCGAATGGCCTTCTTATTCTACTATATGCAAACCCTTGTGACTTCTTTCTTTACGGTATATCAAAGATTGGTCTACAAATCATGCCCTATGACTCTGAATGAGCACAAAGACGCTTGCATTGTAACTAGAGATACTCTCGGCAAGAACTTTGAAGCTCGAATGCGCCTTATGGTAACGGAAGGCAAAACACTGATTTTTTTTTTTTTTTAATTACTTTTTGAGACCACTTCAAGGAAACACTTAAATGTATCTTTTGTCAATGAAACTTTTTCTACAAACTAAGTGTTCGGTGAACCTGGGATTACTACCCATGATAGTACATATTTCTACATAATTGGTTTAGACTGAAAGCCGTGTGATTTCTGTGGCAACAGATAGATTATGACGTGTGTAAATGACTCATTTTAGTCTACATAATCACTTAATATGTGTTATTGAATTTATTTATTTATGGTCTTCAGGCATCTTAGACTCAGGCCTGGATAGGGGTTGGGAAAACTATATTGGTAGTAGTAGTTGGCCAAAACGTAGTTCCTAGGTATCATCCCGGTATTTTCCTGGTATGACTGAGGAAAAATGTGTCGGGGGACGGCCGTTGGGATCGTTTCCAGAACCTTCCGATTACTAAGCCAACACTCTACCAACTGAGCTGCGGCCGCTCGGTTTAATATGTCTTATGTTTCACCTGCGACTCCAGTATAATTTTCCTGCTCCGCCCCGGAAGATATTTACCGTAGAGTTGTAAGTTGCTGTAGATTCTGTATAAAATGGTCTTTGAAGTGTATTAGGAAGTTGTTAAAATAAAACTAACTAACTAAGCAACGTATTACCTACCGAAGTTCATTGTAGTTCATAGACGCATCAGGAATGTTCAGTAGTTTTATGCTGCGTGGATGTTAAGTCTGTACTACGTTCTTTGCATTACTTCACTTGATATAACCACTGATAAGAGATTAAAACAGCATTTTTAATAGAATCTGGTGATTTTTTAGGTGTAGGAGTCAATAACAGTTGATATTTTTTTCTTTTGTTACGACTTTGAAAATGAAAGAAATCTAATTTGTTGTATTGAACATTGAAAAGCAAAGTTAGCTTGTGCAATTCATCATATCGAAATGATTTAAATTTAAAACTTTATTTTTATATGGGCCAGTTTAGTAGCTGTGGACTTCGGCCCGTCACGATTTGCCTTTAGCTGTTAAGTGTTAAAATCCACATCCATGCCCCTGCCGGGACTCGAACCCGGGACCGTTGAGTCGATAGCCTACCGCCGCAGACCGCTCGACCACCCAGCCGGCGAAATGATTTAAATGTTGGAATACTGACATGATATTGCGAAACTTGCTTTTAGATATTAAGAGGACCAATCTTTGAAAATGGTTAGTATCTTAAGTTAAAATGTTGTTTGAATTGGTGTTTCTAAGGGGAAAAAAAAACGGTGGTTGACATAGTTTGCTATGAAGTTTAAATGCACGTGATTTCATATCAAATAAAAGATTGTGTTAGTGGTATTTAATTCCTGTTTATGGGATAAACTTTAGATGTGTTGTTTTTGAGATTTAACAGAATGGATCTTTCAAATCATATGTTGGAGGTTTTCTTATTTATTTATTAAGTTTCAGATACAGCTGGAATTGCCATTTTACACTGGAACTAAATAACATCACTACAAACTAAAAAAGATCAAATTAAATTATAAAACAACACATAACTAAAAAAAAAAAAAAGTGACGATTATAATACACAGCTCACATATTGATATTTAGCGCCCGACGGAAAGTGTTTTCAGTTCCAAAAATGTCAATATTTCAATCAAGATTGTTATACATATTTACAAGTCTATAGAATAAGAAGCGCTGCAGTATACTTAGCCTAGGCGTGGCACAATGAAGCAGGTTATTATTTCTGGTTATTCGCAAGGGAACACGGAAGTAAAATTTAGATACTAACTCTCCAGTTCCAAGATTCCCATTAGGTATCCTGTATAAGTACATCAAATCTGCCAGTTTGCGACGTGAAGAGGAAATGTGAAGGCCAAGAACGGATAATAACTCAGGCTTGCCGATGGTATTCTTCTTTTGACTATAGCAAGAAAGAAGTTCAGAACAGAATCAGTACGAGAAAGATTTGAAATACTAGTCATGTTCCAAATTGGGGAGGAATATTCAATTTTAAGGGAGATGAAGGTTTTGTGGAACATACTTAATGAATGGAAGTCCTTAATTTCTGTAAACCTATAGAGAAGACCAAGTAAGCACACAGAACTGTTAGTTATAGAGGTCACGTGATCAGCAAATAAAAGTTTTTCGTCAAATGCCCCTCCAATGTCTTTTTGAGAGTGAACTTTGGCGATAGGATTATCTCCAATGAAATAGGTAGATGGGATTTGATTCTTCTTTAAAGAAATAGTAAGGAAAGAAGATTTTGAGGGATTTATTTTCAAGTTCCACGCATTGCACCAGTCCAAGAGGTTAGAGATAGAATTTTAGAGATCAGTAACATCCTGTAATGATCGGATTTCTCGAAATAATTTACAGTCGTCAGCAAAAAGGAGAATTTTGGTTTCAGATCACGAAAATAAGACGGAAGATCGTCCATATATAGAAGGAAAAGGAGAGGGCCCAATACACTACCTTGAGGTACACCAGAGAGAACGGGAATAAATTTGGAAGAGGATCCAGAAAGAACAACACGTAGTTCTTACCGTGGATATTAAATTGATGAGTTAGTTTATGAAGAAGAAGATTACATTCAATTCTGTCAAAAGCCTTACTTAGATCTAGATAGATGACATCAAGTTGTGTGTTACTGGATAGGGATTGAGTAGCATCAGAGAGTAACAAGGACAGATTGGTAAGAGTTGAGCTACCAGGAAGAAAGCCATGTTGAGTAGAGTCTAGATAAAACTATAAAGTCTAACTTCGATGATTCTTTCACACACCAGAGACAAAATAGATAAGAGAGAAATGGTTCTGTACGAAGAGACATGGGTCTTATCTCCAGATTTCAGAATGGGTACAATATTAGCCTGCTTCCAAGAAGAAGGAAATACACCTTCAGCAAAACACCTATTTTGAAGAGTAAGGCTAGCTATTTCGAGTAAGAGTAACTAACATTGTCCACCTACTGAATTTCTCCTATGGTAATGCATGCTAGTGAATTGAAAACTAACCTCCCTCCAAACATATAACAACCACGTCACTACCACATTAAATATTTGTTCAAGTTAACCACACGTATCGGAGTATGTTCTTTACACCGGGACCTCCCCCGAACCTCCCTTTTTCATGTAAAAATTCCTATGATACCCAAGAGTCGATTCCCTCAACTCCCATATCTCTAGAAGACATTTTGCCCGTTGCTAGGGTGGTTCCTAGGGTAAACAAAGTGCCACAACATTTGTTTTCGAGTGTACAATCGATTGCACCAAGTCCCATGTCTCTACGATGTATACTTCGCCCGTTCCTAGAGTGGTTGCTAGGGTAAACAATGTGTCAAAAGTTTCGTGTTCGAGTGTAGACTTGATAGCACCAAGTCCCATGTCTCTACTGTCTATAGTTTGGCCGTTGCTAGGGTAAACAAAGTGTCACAAGTTTTCTAACATACTTGAGAGTCGATTGTCGGAACTCCCATGTCACTACGATATATAGTTTAGCCGTTGCTAGGGTGATTGCTAGAGTAATCAAAGTGTCACAACATTTGTTTTTGAGTGTACAATCGATTGCACCAAGTCCCATGTCTCTACGATGTAGAGTTCGACCGTTGCTATGGTGGTGGCTAAGGTAAACAATGTGTCAAAAGTTTCGTGTTCGAGTGTAGACTCCATTGCACCAAGTCCCATGTCTGTAGGATGTATAGTTTGGCCGTTGCTAGGGTAAACAAAGTGTCACAAGTTGTCTAACATACTTGAGTATCGATTGCCGGAACTCCCATGTCTCCACATTATATAGTATTGCCGTTGCTATCGTGGTTCCTAGGGTAAACAAAGTATCACATTTGTTTTCGAGTGTACATTAGATTCCACCAACTCTCATGTACATATGATATATAGTTTAGCCGTTGCTAGGTTGGTTGCTAGGGTAAAGAAAGTGCCTCGTTTTACCCCACCTCACCCTATTGACTATTTAAACGTTTGTACCATATCAATATCTCTGTTGGTTGCGGAGATAAGTGTTTACCCTATATATGGGGAACTAACCCAAACATGGGGTAGGCTGCCCCACCTTACCCTACTGACTCATTTAACGTTGGTTGCATGTCAATACCTTTATTGGTTGTGGAGATGTGTGTTTACCCTATATGTGGTGCACCCTCTAAACATGGGGTAGGCTGCCCCACCTTACTCTACTATCTCATTTAACGTTTGTTGCATGTCAATACGTCATTGGTTGCAAATATATGTGGTTACCTTATATGGGGCACTTTACCCCACATTACCCTACACACTAATTTAGCATTGATTATATGTAGTAGTTAGCTTGCAATCTATTTACCCTATATGCGCCTACTCAATTACGTCATAGCCTACTGAGTGACGTCATAGCCCCCTATCCTGTGCATTAACCATATACTATATAGCTTTAATATACCTAGTGACGTCATAGCCCTCCTATCCTGTACACATTATCCATATTATACTACATACATTTCATATAGGCCGTGACGTCATAACCCCACATGTTTGTCTCCTATATGGTCATAATATACAATACTATATACTAAAGGAGCAAGCGAGACCTCATTTAACATGGGAAGGGTATAGCACATGTGCACTCGCAAGATTTCAAAAAGTTGCGAAACGACAAAACCCCATTTTTGACCCTTAATAATTCCGGAAATTAGACAATGATCCAAAAAAGAGGCTCCAAATGCTTGATGGGACATTTCAGGGATGAGGTCAATGTAAGTACATGTTGTCTCCGACTCAAAGGTTTCGAGAAGATTCGACCGGCGGATGCTACTTTGTCGGTCACCGCTCTTGCCTCCACTTCGAATTTTTCCCGCCAACACCCACGTTGCCATGGCAACCAAACCCCGTTCAAAACCTGCCCAAAGGACCAACAATCTCAGCTTTAAATGCGCGCGCAACTGCGTTGCGCCCTTACTCCTATATTATAGATAACAATGGAAGGGGGATCAGAGCTGTGCTTACGTAAGATTTGCTTAAAAGCATATTAGTGTGGATTTAAAGATTTCAATAATCTTTTGGACTACGAAATAACGATAAGGAATTTGACAAGCCTTACGTAAACACAAGGGGAGGAGTCCAGTATCTCCTGTTTATTTATTCATCTCTTATGTTTATTTACAAATGAGAGAGGAGTCTAACATGACTAAAATAATGCTTACGTAATACTTGAACGACCCCTTTCCACTGATTCAAAATTAGCTCCGTCTATCCGGCCACAGCGTTTATCTATCGTGTATGTGTTCAGAGACAGTGGATGCCCTGAACGGGTCCCTCCTTCACTTTCTCGGTCACAGCACGTTGGATATCCATAATCTTGCTGAAATGCTTCATTTTTGGGAAAGATAAAAAAATGATCTGCGGGAAGCAAAACTGGTGAGTAGGATGAATATTCGAGCAGGCAGATTGATTGACCGCTCTTTTTTGCTCTTGAGTCAAAACTAAGACACAAACCTGTTCCTCTTCTGCAGATCTCTTTCTAGATGTTTCTTTACCAACACCAAGTTGAACATACGGAGCCGTTGTAGCTCAGTGGTAGAGCGTTGGCGTAGCTTCGAGAGGTCGTGGGTTCGATCCCAGCGGCCGACCATTCTGACAGGTTTTTCCAGGATTTTTCCTCAGCCACACCAGGCAAATGTCGGGATGGCACATTCAACATAGGTCCTTGTCGACACCTTCCTGAATCCTTTCCCCTCCCCTATCCCGGCCTGAGCCTTAGATGCCTAAAGGCCATAAATAGAATTCAAAATTCAACCAAGCTGAACAGCACGAAGTCTAATAGTTATTCGCCTATCACTGCTCCCAATTTCCCTGGCTTTTGCTGCAGTTTCTTTGCTTTCATATTTCCATTTACTTCCATGCTCGGAAATCTCGTATGTTTGATCCTCAGTAATTCTTGTTGTCTTGCTGTTACATTCCAAAGACTCCAGACACGAAGCAGTCGCCAAAAGTCACTTGAAAATAATTTCTGTGATTTAAACATTTTGTGAATTTCTTGTACATTTTATTGATTAAATTTGACGTACTTAACCCGTTGTTAGCGTAACTAATGCGTTTAGTTATTACATTGTAATTATTTAATTGTTTATTGTTAATTTTTCTCTCTCTTTCCAGTTGTTGAATTCAGAGCGATTGTCGATATTTGCAGCTGATCTTCAAGTTCTGTTTCTGTTGTTTGAGTCGTTAAGGACTCACTTGAAGTTCCAGCTAGAGCTGTACTTAACTAAGTTAATTGATATAATCGTCACAGATTCACCAAAGATTACGTACGAGCATAAGGAAATAGCTTTAGGTAAGAGATGTTGTAATTAGTCATTATGGTTGTAACAGAAATGTCATTTTGGTACTTTACTTTTTAAAACAAAGTATTACTGGGGAACCTCTGCTTTGTCACCACGTATGAAGAAAATCCTTCTACTTTGGTATCCCTTGTTTGAAAGGCTTGTACAAACTGCATGTATTTTGTTAACAAGGGTCTATTTCAAGGAAATGTTAGTATTCCCACCGTTTTGGAGTCTATTTATAGCTGTAGTCCCTGCTTAGCTCCCATTGGACGATAAAATGATCTCCATCTGTTGGAAGGTACGTATCGTAGCGGTAAAGCAGCCCTGGTGTACAATCTTCTTCCGAATTTTATCTCAGGGCAGTTATTTCTTTTTCGGTTCTTTGAAACGTGGAAAGCAGAGTTGTTTGCTTTCCTGCCCTGCTGGTTTATCCGGGTAGGTTGGGCGGTACTGCGGGCATGTGCTAGGAATGGTTAAGCAGGAGGTAATTTTACTCAGTCTACAATGAAAGATTATGATTGGAGTAATGCAGTAGTGAGTAGAGGGAGTCGTGGCTTACGGAACTCTCAAATTCATCGCCGCAGTAACAAACGCTCGCCATTGGATTCTGTCCTGGGCAAGATCAAGCTAGTTTCCACCACGAACTCTTAAAAGATTCCTTCTAATATTGTCATCCCAAAGATGTCGTTGTCTCCCCAACTGCCTCTTTTCCTTCGGATTACCAACCACACTGGAATATAATCTTCGTTTTTTTCCTATCCGAGCTACATAGCCTGCCTTCGTGATTTCATAAGAAAATTGAGCTTCTCATTTGGCCTGATTAACCGTTTTATTTAAGGAACATACGATCAGCGCCAAAAATTTGTACCCGGTGGTAAAATTTGTTCTCCAGATAACTTAGAAATGAATAGACCGATTTGTGTACAGTTTCCGCTTAACTCACAGAAAATCACATCTCTTTAGGTTACAGGAAACTGTACTCAAATCAGTGTATCCGCCCCAAAGTTATTCGGAGAAGAAATTTTACGACTAGGTACAAACTTTTGGCGTTGACTGTACATAATACATTGTTAGCACAAACTGTTGTAAAATACATGAGAGAGCCATTCAGAGAACTGATGGGAATTTTTCCAAAAGAAAATAATATTCGTCATACCTCAAGTATTAAAGAAACATGCGATCTGTTGGACTTCTTGGATAACTTCACTTAACATTGTTCACATAGGCCAGTCATATAAATACCCATGCAAATTAATAAATTAGTTAATATACAAGTTCCGTTGCTAGGCAATCTAAAACCTGTAAAGAAATGCGTGGTTGATATTTTCGTTGTTTTTTGTTTGTTTTTTTCATCACTACTTGTGCTGTTGCGAAGATAATGACAAACCAGAATAAGTTCATCTTCATCCTCCTCCTCACTTGACGTGGCATGGAATGTACGACTATTGGAGTCGTTCTGTTGGTGTGAACTCCAGGCGCGTTCAGTGGCTATCCATAAAACAATTGTGGTTGTTGAGTGTGACTGCAAGGCATTAAATCAAGGTCTGCATAATGTTCCATAATATCTTAATGGCATTGAAATACGGCGAGGGCAAAGGTGAAGGGAATACCTGAAAGAGATTCGATGAACCAGTTCTTTGTCACCCGTGCACCATGGGGGGTTATATTATCCTCCTGAACAAACTACCCCTACCAAGAACATGGTTAGCTTAAAGGGATGTTAACGGTCTGCAAGATCGAGATATGTGTACGTCTCATTTGTGAAGACATACCACAGTTCAACAAGTGGTCTTAGCGAGCTCCAGGAGAACACAGCCCATACCAATACATAACTATCACCAGCTTGTACAATATTTGACCGACAGGATGAATCCATAGCCTCATACGATCTTCTTCACACACAGACTCCACCCGCTAATCGAAACAGTTAAAATAATGTAGTTCATAAGCCAGGTAAGGTTTACTCGATGCCAGAGTGTTGATAATTTTGGTCAGCTTCTACCAAACAGCATGGAACGCAATTATCACTGAGTCTCAGGTTGAGGGAGACTAGCGTTCGATTGAGCTGTGTTTTGTCGCATTGTTTTCCTTCTTTGGGTGACTGCCTTCCTTGCCAGTCGCTGGTGGACCCGTTCTTGCATCCTGTGGCGTCCACGCTGTTAACGGCCGTTGACTTCTGTCCGCACTTCCCATATTTTTGGTGTACTCCTGTTTCTGTTACCCGAGAAAATGCAAGGACGTTGACCACGTGGAAGAAAAGAGTGCCACACTTTTCTGTCTCCTATAGTCTGCATGCGATCAAACTGATATAAATCGTGTCCACGTCTCCTAGTTCCCAGAAGTTTACTACATACGATTAATCTGGCTGCGTGCATAAATGCATTTAAATTCTTCGTCTGGTTTTAATAGATCACATTGGCCATCCTGAGCAAGATTTTGTGGCGTTTTTGGCAGTCCTTAGAAGATGCCCTTGTCACTTTCCCATCACTTGCCCCTCAATTCTGCTTGTAGGGGGCGTCATCTCTGTGACTTGTAACGATACTAAGCCAAAGATGTTTGTTTGACCAATTAACAAACGTAAATACAGTTTCAAAACTGAAGATGTTCAAGTTTCCTACGGTTGTGTTATCGAAACTACAGTCTTGTATCAGAACCGTTCAATAATGTGAGTGGTTCAATAATGCATAGATGAACTATTTCCGAGCATGCTCTAGAACGTTAGTCCCTACTGAGTTGCTTTTTCCTCCTCTTTACCTGGTGTTTCCTAGAAAGTTTTAATAATAATAATAATAAACTGGTCAAAAACATTGACGAACTCTTACATGATATGGTGTTACATTCTGTTGAAAGACTGCTGTCTCATTTTATTCTCTTTTAAAAGATGCAGATAATCTCAGAATATTATAACGTAGGACAGGTCTTTTGTGGATTTTCCATGCCCACATTTTCAGCGTAAGGAATACAGTGAATGAGATGAGGTACTATGGTGAACATAAATCGTAACTTCTTTATCTATTACCTTAGCTTGATAATGTGAATGCGAGTTAGGCGAAAGCTTGTCGATAAATTATAACTGGATTTAAAAAAAAAAAGCTTAAATATGTTACTAATTTTATCGTGCACTTACTGCATTGAGTATTTCACGCCTGTGTTCATGTTTGTGGAAATTAATTTGTAGAATTGATATATGCTGTATATGAGGATCGTAAGGTGAGAAAGCGCTTTTAACTTCTTTTTTTTTCTTATTTTTTTCTTCTAGATTGTATAGTTCAACTATGGAGGATTCCAGGATTAGTAACTGAATTATATTTGAATTATGACTGTGATTTGTATTGTCCAAATTTATTTGAAGATTTAACTAAGTTATTATCGAAGGTAAGTGCTCGTTTAATATATGATAGATTATTTGTTTTCTTTGTGAAAAAGATGCGTCGTGGAGATACTTATATTGACTTACCGAGTCTCTAACGTCGGGATATACAGTTTCAAATAAAGCGAGCTCCGAACCATTCCGTTCAATGGGCCCCACTGGATTTAAACTCTGTACTATGTGAACAGAAATAGAGCGTGCTAATTATTTGACCTGCTTGGAATTTAAACATCATTTCTTAGATGTAATGTCACTGGCGTTGAAAGTTACACTCCCGATGTCCGTTTTCTGTTCATAAGAGAGAAAATGTGTGGGTGGGTGTTAGAGAGGGAGAAATAGACACACAAACATGAAACTTTATATTCATAAGCTTAATTGTAATTGTAGTCTTCCGCGTGTCTCATCCTAACTATGTTGTTATGTCTAGGAGAGAATATTGTAAATGTAGCTGCCTAGGCACACAATCCCTGTATCCATTTTGGTGTAAGAGACAAACTGTATAGAAAAATCT
>JAGDQP010066316.1:0-11295 GCA_022664845.1 Lepisma saccharinum | reverse complement strand
TTGTCAGTATTATGGTTAGCATTCCTAGCGTTATTTATAGTAGTGGTTTTCAGCCGACTATCCGCAAACGTACTATACCAGTCCTCTGCAATTTAGTACATTTAATTATTTAACACTTCTTTTGAAGATATCGACAATTCAAAATTTAGATTAAAGTTTATATTTCATTTCCAAACCAATTAGAATCTAAAGATGTGCTCTCATCTTTCGAACGACGAATAAATCTCTAACTTACTGGAATTTTACCGTACAGTAACTTGAACGTATTCCCCTGTTGTTTGCCGTTCCGTGAGTTTTAAAAGGTTCAAAATAGTAATCTGTAAAGTTACAATTTAATAGAATATGTTATGGAATACCCACATAACAAAATAGACTTAAATAAAGCTTGTTTTGGCTTTAAAGCTTCAAGCTAACAAGCTAAAAACAAGCTTGTTGTGTCAGGCAAACTGGTTGTACGACGAAAAAGCGACCTAAAAAGTACGATTACAAATACCACGACGGATACAACACCGATGCACAACAACAGTGACGAGTGAAAAGATCGAAGTAGAAAAAGCGCGACTGCAAAAGAGCGATACAAAAAGACCGCAACAGACAAAAACCACGACGGACAAAAACGGAGACAGGTAAAAGCCGTGACAACAATAAACCGCGACAGTAAAAAACAGCGGCTGAAAATACTAGACGCACAAAAACAGCGACAAACGAAAACCTCGATAAACAAAAGTATACAGAAAAGTGCGACGCCTAATACCCCGACGATCAAAAAGAGCAATAGACAAGAAGCGCGACGCAGAAAACAGTGACCCACAAACCGCGACAAGCAAAAACAACATGAAAACCACGATGACAGAACAGTGACGTACCAAACAACGGCTCAAAAGTCACGACGCACAAAATCTACGACAAACAAAATCGTGACAAACAATCGTAAAGTTGCCTACACCAAAGGAACTTAATGTTGTGAATCTTTTCAACGAATTGAACACAAATTAACATTTCCTATGCACGGTTAGGCACAAACTTATGAGAAAGGTTTGGCGTAAATGTCGTTTTGAAATTAACATTTCAGATGAGTTTGAGCGTGGAGCATCATACCTTCTACCTATCTACCTCCGTGGGGCATCCTACCTTCCATATACACTGTCTGATATTTTTGCGACAAATTGTGATTAAACTAAATCATTGGTGGCATAATTCAGCACAAGTAAAGCGCAAACGATTGACATGAATTCGGTTTCAAAATTTATATTTTCAACCAATTTAATGGTTAAGCTAATTGCCAGAATTGAGTATCGCATAATTTTGCGACGATTTGAGCACACATGGAAATTTTTATGGCATAAATGATTGCACTTCCTTCGGTTGTTTGTGACGTTCTTGCGGTCGTTTTTACCCTTTTACTAACAATCGTCAAGGCTCCGTTCTCTTGACAGCATTTCCGGGAAACAAACATTCATTTTTATAAAACAGGTCAGCAACCCTGACAACTAGAGTGCTTAAAGACGGGCAAACTCAGAGTGCATTCAATTGTATCGAATACTTGATGCGGCGTTTGGTGCGCATGCATCTAAAAATATGGAAATAAATTGAAAAATGTTAATATTAAATTTTTAAAGTGGTCGGGAGCACTGACAATTGCAGCGACTAAGCATGATGTGCAGGTAACTGAGCTAGTCAAGCCATGACTCCTCCGAATACATCACTAAACCTTATGGATCATAAGACATTTTTGGACACTATATAACACTATATTTTGAAAACACTGACATCAGGTGCTTGGGAACTGGGACATTTGCAGTTGTTTTTTTATTTTGTTGAACAATTATTATGCCAAGTTTGGTACTGCTACGTCTAACGTGAAAGGCAGCAAATTGATATACTTGTATTGAAGAGAAAATAAGTACTTCACTGGTGTACTTGAGAACGCTGACAAACACATAACTGATCTATTGTTCCCAATAATCTTTATGCCAAATTTGGGAAAGATTGTTTACACAGCATGGCAGAAATTTTAAAAACTGAATTAAAATAATCGATTGGCAACACTGAACAACACTACCAGTCAAGATTGCTCCTCCAGTTCTGAGCTAGTCTATCCAAGTATCTGTTTCTCTGTCTCAAGGATCTTGTCTGACGCGGTTTATATCTGTAGCTGTTTTGACTGTAGATGTCTTTATGCGTCGAGGTTTTTGCCTGTCTCTCGTTTTGTGGGTCGCAAATTTTGAGTATCTGTTTTTGACTGCCGAAGTTTTGTGCGTCGCATATTTTTGTCTGTCGCGGTTTTTTTCTTTTGTTAATTTTGTGCGTCGCGGCTTTTGGTCGTCGCGGTTTTTGTCAGTCGCTGTTTAAGTACATCACTGTTTCGGTGCTTCGGGGTGTTGTGGTCACTGTTTCGTAAGGCACGATATTGACGTCGCGTTTTTTGGGTTGCTATTTGTCGCTGTTTTTGGATGTCGTGGCTTTGAAATCGCTGTTTTGTGAGTAGTGGTTTTGGCGTTGTGGTTTTTCTCTTTCTTTTTTACCCCTTCGCTGTTTTTCTACGTCGCTGTTTCTTGCGTCGTCTTTTCGTTTTGCTATTTTACCGTCGCTGTTTCACCGGTACACCAGCAAAATGGTGCAATCAAGCTTGAATCATGCCTGATTTTTCAAAGGCACAAGGTGCCTTGTTTAGGCAAGGCATAATCAGGCTTCAAATGGGGTTGTTAAGTTCAAGCATATTTTATCTAGCAATAGTCAAGGTTGTGTCAAGCTTGACATATACTTGTATCACGTCAAGCCTAACAAGGCAAAATCAAACGCATTTCAACCTTGGATCAAGAAACAGCGCTATGTGGGTAGTATGAGTCCACCTTAGAATTTTTATATATTTTCGAACCATCTTTTGTTACGGACAGTTCATTTCATTTTTCATATAATAATTTCAGTTTTCAGCAAAAAGTTATTTTGCATGGATTTGCCAACTCTGTACCAAAGAGTATGTTGAGTCAACAAGAATTCATTTTGCTTCAGTTCGTTCCGGAATTGATCAGTGAAGAACTGTACAGTCTGCTCATACTAGAGTAAATCAACATTCCTCTGAGGCCACACCATAGGCCATGCATGCATCCTTGATTTCCTTGCGCGACATGCTTACCACCTTAAAATTTCGCTAGTAGAATCTACATTCGACCGAAAGGTCACATACAAAAAAATAGCTATACGTTTCAACTGTAAGGTCCAGAAATCTGGGCTCCAATTGTCAACTAATTAAAAGATAATTTCATTTTTAATTTACCTTAATTTATTATTTCCAAATGACTACATCGATAACGCTAAAATTAATAGCAGCTTTTTTTTGGTGTCATACATCGACCCTTGGTTTAAGCTTATGTCTCAGGTTTCTCACACAATTAATGACCCCAATTTGAGTCGGAATTCTTCTCCTTCTACGTACCTGTTGAGAGAAACACAGTACTGGAAAACACAAGTTATTCTTACCTATCCTGTAAAATAAAATAACATTTTCTTTTTAAATTAGGAATCCTGCACTCAAGAAAGATGCACATTAAACATTCAGATTTACACATTTTCTCAATTCACTAAATTCTTTTTGGTTTTAGGTACACAAAGAACACGTTGGATGCAGTCGTTACGTTAAAAAAAACCGCTTGTACTCCGACTGATCATTAATATACCAGCGAGGAAAGAGTTTGGAAATTGTAGTATTGGTATAATGGGACGTATCTCTTGTGACTTAGTGTTCTGAAGATTTCCCCCTCGACCGCAAGTTGTAGGAAATTGTAAATAAAAATAGAAAAAAATAGAACAATATTTATAGAGTCAGTAATTATTAATAATGTAAAATTGTAAATGTTTGAAGTTCTGATTAATTCTCTTGCTTCAATGATGCTAAGAGCTATTAGGCTTTTATTAATTGAAAGAAAATAATCCCTAACTGTCCATTTATTTTCTTTACAAAATATAAAATAAAAAAGTTAATATGATAATATAGATATCAATATTCTAACATTTGTAAAAAAAAATAATAAACATATTTGCTGCTGTCGCTAAATAAACCCATAGAGGATTTTTTAAAGGAAAAGTTCTTAATTCTATCTGTACTAAAATATATTTATTTAGATAAAATCTATTTCCTTATATATACAATCTAGTATAATGATGTATATCAATTCTAATGAAATATTTACACAAGCGATCATTCGTAGTAATTTATCCAATCTTTTCCGGGTGACTCTTACAATTTTACCATCAACACTACACTTTTAATCGTGGAGGAAGATACAAAATATTAAAATGATTCTTTCACTGGATCGTGGGACGGAATGCAAAACTATAAATTGTCTTGTTTCTCTGATTCGTGTGATGGAATACAAAAATAATGAATTACATAATTCTCTGGTAAGAGGCTGAAGATCTGGGACTAAACATTCAGCCAAACATTGCAAAATACGTTTGCGAATAATTGTACTTCTACTGGAGGACGGACTGCACAACTTATCTCATCTATTGGATTGGGCTTATAAAAAAAAAATGCAAATAGTATTTAGATTTTTTTGCAAAATAATCAGTACCTTATTATTTTCAATTTTCTTATCTAAAACTACATTGGGAAAATTTGAATGCTATCAAAATTGAATGATACCATTTTCTCGTCTTCATCAGAAACTTTTCTGCGGGATACTTATATCTACATATTTGTGAACAATCACCTTTTAGCAAAATAACGCTAAATCAACGTTTATAAAAAAGGATATGAAGCAATCATTTAATCGAGAATATGAAAATGTGGGTTTACAAAACAACATATTTTAACTTACCACAACTATATCTATGTTAAATCAATTAACAATTCAAAACCTTCACACCTGTACCTGTATTATTCCAGTAAAATTGTCTTATAATTAGTAGCGATTCTCTTAACCTTTAGCATTAAATTCTCTATTTACTCGTAACATCGCCGAGGCTATACATCCCCTCTTATCTCGGCCGCAAGCACAAATATTCCATGTAAATAAGTTCCCAAGTAAAAAGAAAAAAGAAGACACTTCCAAGTTAATCTATTCTGTTGTATCAAATAGGATAGAAAGTATTCTCCCAAATCCCCAACAACAATTAGTATGATTTTCTTTTTTTATTCCAATCATGCTCTTACATATTCCGATACCTAGAGAGTTCTAAAACAGTGACACACCCAGACCCAATCTAACTAAAGAATTAAAATTTAATCTTTTTCTTCGCGCTATAAATAACCTTAATAAACACAGTACATATAAAACATCGAAGAAGCCATGAAGGAAATTATTTGTTTCACTTAAAAAAAAACATCTTGAATATTACGTTATCAAATAAATCACCAGTGTAACATGTTCCTACTGCGTTTATTTGCACGACTCTCTTCCCATTACTGAGGAACAGTGATTCTGGATTCTACATTTTGGACTGATATAAATTATTTTCTGATAACTAAAAAGAATTAAAAAACAAATGAGGGTAGTTCATTTTCCGAGTCCGGCTCAAACACGACTCTCTTGCGCCTATGTCTGTCACTGTTCTGTAACTCTTCATGACTCACCAAATCACCACCCGAGTCTGCTGTGCTTCGAGCTAAAATTTCCTCCATTTGTCTTGATTGGTTGATTTGAGAAATTGGCTGCTTTTTTTTAATTTAAATTTAAGTTAGCGAGGTTCAGCGTCATACATGATAATTCTAGCAGTATTATACCGCAAATTTTACTTTGCTTAAAATTTCATAGATTTTGTACTGCAAGAAATCAATTTAAAATATTATGTTCCCCGTTTCGTGTCAAAGAACGGTTTTTCTAAGAACTTCTAACAACTTTAATTAAAAATTATAAAAATTAATTATTGTTATTCTATCGAAATAATTATCTGTCTGTATTTGTACTATAGCTTTAGATAAAACTCTAGGTAACGTACCGAAACTTTTTCCGGTACGTTACAAACTTGATTTCTAATAAGTATACACGAAACTTATATACAATTTATTTTTGTCAATGTATTAATGTGTTTTCAAATATGGCCGATGAAACATACAATATAGATACCAAGATAATATCTGCCTTAGAAATACTGTAATTATTTGCGAACTGTATAATATATTATGAATATTTGGAAATAGCAAGTTATTTACATATAAAGGATCACTAAAAGATGGCGAAGCAAGGATATATTATTTCAGTTTAATGTTACAGGAACGTTTGAACACTGAGCTAAAGGGCATTTAAATGTATAAGGTAATATTATTTTTGCACTTGCTTTTTCTGAAAAAGTAAATACAGTATATGAGTAAACTTTAGTTAATAAGAACTTTTATAGTATATTTACATTTAATCGCCATAGAACATCAAATATAATAACGAAATTTCAATACGTATTTCAGGAAATGAATGTTATAAAAAATAATATCATTTTTTTTTCTGGAAGACTGTTACTACTCATGTAGGCGGTAGCGGTCTTAAAATCTAAATTTCGCAGTAAGCTAGTACGTGTAATACGATATAGATGGTAGTAACGAAGGAAATAATTAATATGGTATCCGATTAGAATGATGTAAACTAAATTTTATTTTCGATTCTACACTGAAATGAAACTTTAAACATTCGTTTTAGAAATAAAATAATTTGAAAGAAAACGACGTTGTTGAGTTCTAATAGACAAAAGGTGTCATTTCAACTCTAAGTACAATGACCGTCCTGACATAAGAGAAAAGAATCAACACTATATGGAAATTACTATTCGTCAATTATTCGTCAAATTTAGTAATTATTCGAAATTACTAAATTATTCGTCAATACTCTAGTCGCTAAACCTATTCTTTGTCTGATGGACATGTTTGTTAGAGAAAACTTATGAAAAGGGATGATCAAGACAAATGACCAATAACAAGATGAAATGTATATTTGAGATATTTAGCAACATGACATAAGTTAAACAAGTATTCTTTTTGTTTTCTTCAAAAGTAGAAAATATGTATATGACTTTTCAGTTGTAAACACTTTTACGGCAGATTTAGTTTAATATCTATAGGGCGTTTACTAAAGGCCACACACTTACTACATAATGCAGTGGAATTTTATCTATACCCTCATTATTTTGTAGCACTGCTGCTAATATTAATAACGTTGGCGGGAGCGATCTTAAAATTTAGACTGTGCAATAAGGTAAATAATATCGAAATCGCTTTGTAGGAATTCTTGCTATTTAAATATTCCTCTAAACAAAAGTTTTAACAACTTTGACTCATAGTCTGTCTATTTTTTAATACTTTTGTTATCAAGGAAAGCGCTTTACCTAATATCGTGATTTAAAGTAAATAATTAGAAAATTATAACATAAACTTTTCACTTATATATTTGAAATAAACATATTTTTGTACCATATTGTCCTGCTTTGATGTGAACCACAATTCATAGTGCAAAAAAAAAAATGAGACAATGTTGACACATTTAACGAATAGCATGACATGACGATCTATTTTTTTTTATCAAAGCGTCGGGAAGCATTTTTCTACACTGTCGAGAAATTCATATCCTCGCGAATAATATAAAGGAAATTGAAATTGACAAAATATGCTACAGAACGGAGTACGACCTAGCAGATGAACATAAATTACGTGTGTATGAAAATAAGGTTTTGTGAATTATATACGGGCCGAAACGAGACGAGAGATGACTTGGGAATGAGGGAGACTGTATAATAAAGAATTTCACGGACTGTACAAATATTTAGAAATATTATGTGTTTTCAATTTAAACTCAAAATTGTTTAAAGGGAGCATTATTAACTATAAATATGAACGCTACGAGCTATCATTGCTACGAATGTGTAAATTAAACGTAAAATTTAAGTACTTAATATTTGCACATTTCAGAATCATATATGTTTAATTTCTTCAAACTTAGGGGCACTGGTTAGGATAGGATCAGAATATAAAAAACAGTAATATTATTAGTGTATTCTCAAATGCAAAATTGCATCATTTGAAACGTAACCTAGTGTTCAATATCTTCATATCGTAAAAGTAGTGACATTTTACCTCTGTACTTTGTAAGAGGCTTCGTTGCGGAAGGTTATTACAAATAAAGGAAATTTATGAGAAAAATCTATTTCCAAAGTTAAAATTTTCCATAGGGAATTTTAACAGAGTTAGAGATTTTAATTTTGTTTTGTTAAATTTGCAAAGATTGAAATGACATACTATTTGTGAGTACGTACGTCCTAGACTGTTGATGATTACGGAGGCTTACGCTCGTAATTTCTTTTTAGTTATACCCACTTTAATTTCGAAATATTTCATAACGCTTTTGATGCAGTCCTCGAATAACAAATGATAGCAGGTAGTTGTAACTAAACTATTTAAGGTCTATAACCACGAAGTTCATGAAGTACCCGCCAATGTCATCATCTTTCCATTTTTGGATTTCGTTGAATTGTGTCAAGGAACGTTGTATGTCACTTGAGTTCGGACTACTTTGGATACTTCTGTGATAAAATTGAAAGAAAGAACTGAGATGAAAATACAAATGGTGATCGGGAAAACAAAATTACTATATCTAAAATAATATTTTCTGTCTGACAGAGCGAATTTAAATCAACGGAACGGATCGAAATTGCATTCATACAAATTTTGCTGCCGTTTTTTTCTTAAGTATTTAAATATCAGTTCAAAGATTACTCGCTCTGTGTAAACAGGGTTTATTGATATTTCTTGGATTCGTTTATTTGTCTCCCAGTCAGTTATATTCGCATTGATTGTGTACTGAAAACACATGTGATACGAGTTAATGACTTACCCGTGAAAACTACGTACTTCTGAATAATACATCTAAATTAATATGCATTCATAACACAATTTTCATGTGTAACATTCATCTTTTCCTATTTCAGAAAAATAATCGTATCGGTTTCCTAATAAAATCGTGTATTTCCGGTACATTACGGTTACTTGTAAGATGTATTTACTCATAAGCACTTCAGCTCCAAAATAGAATCGAGACAGGGACTAGAATTGGAGTATTGTTTCACCCCAAATATTACTGTTAGTTAAGAAATATACTACAACAAAAATTTCATAGCGCATTCATTAAAGTTCTGCTACCTGTTTCATTTTTTTTTTATTTTTTTTTACGAGAATCAGACAATGTTACGGTAGAATTATGTTGAGTAGATGTGAACAAAATTTTGTAAACAATAAAAATATATTGTGTTCATTACGTATTCCGAAACCTTCGTTATAAAGAAAATTGAAAACGTGGACAACACACACAACTGCGAAAAATGATTTATAAAATGTTGTTGACGAGTCTATTAAGGGGTATATTTATATCAATTGTAGCATTATTTAGAAATTAATGTTCTAGTTTTTTAATGAAATTAGATCACTTTGATATTTTGTTGTTTAGTGAAATGAGCTGAATTAGTAGATCATAAGTGTAGAAACTAGTGCTCGAACCAAAAGTGTCACTTCAGTCGTAAGCACAATGTATAAAGTTAACGTTCGCTCAAAGTTTTACGGGAAATACAACCAGACCCAAGTTACAAATATTCTTGATTCTCATTGGTTCCGGAGAATATTCAATACACATCGTCATATATTATACCAAGACCTATGGTATAAACACATCTACAACATTACAAATATATGCTTTCTGAGCAGATGGATGTGCGTGGTTAAATTAAAACAACAACAAAACTGAACATAAAGCGAATCATTTACTTTGTCGTTTTTCCGTATCTTCTATTGCAACATCATTTGTATATTGGTAATGAGGTATATAATATAACGTCTTGTAGAGCTGCAAGCCGTTGTTAATATTTTGATTTAGATGTCTTGCGTTCCTAGATCACCGGTAAATCTGCTAACGAAACCTACATTATAGACTTATGCGGTTGAGAATCGTTGCTGGTTGATAATTAAATATATATGGCGCCGAAATCAACCCTCCTGCTTACCCTTAAAGGACATTATCTTTAGCTATTAAGAAACGTCTTTAAACGTGTCCAATATATGGCAATCATATGTCAGGAACCTTGGGGTAGTAATTAGGCAAGAAAGTCAATATCAGAAGTGATGCAATCGTAGATACATTAATTGAAGATTTTATTATTGTTCAAATGCGACATAAGTCTTTTAACCAACACGAGTTTGGATAGAATGAATCTCGTTACAACGGTAACAAGTAAACTTTGTGTTGAGCTATTGTTGTTATTGATAAATTCTGTATAGTTACCATACCGTTATATGCCTCGTGTGTGTGAATTAATATCTTAGAAACCCTTAGTAACAATATAATCATGCTAAATTGGAAGCTATTCGGATTAACCATTTTCACATGATTTGTGAACATATCTTGTAAGTAGTGTATCTAATTATAGTGGGATGATAGTATAATTAATCTGGCTTGTTGGGAGATTCTCCAGTGCGGATTAAACATTCTTCAGTCTGAGGACGGACATCTTTACGTCAGCTCACAAATTTATTTTAATAATACGCAGACTAACAACAAAGAATATATTTCAATCCATCAACAGCCTAAAATAATTTCCAAAAATCAAGATTTTAATATCTGTTATGGTATCTTCATGCTGCTAACTCTGTACTTAACTTCTCACACTAGACAAGTCTAAGAAACGTTTAAACCATCCACATATATATAATTCGAAAAAATATTCGCTTCACTATTGCCACGGATATTCAGGGACCTAACGGAGGACACAATGTCCACGGTTCGCTTCTACTACTTTCTTAGAGATTTATATGAAACTTTGAACGGGCGCCAGGCCATATCCGGCCAAAAAATAATAATAATTAGAATAAACAAAATGTACGATGAATAATTTGTAAACTCCCTGATCAGATTTACGCAGATTTCAATGGCAAACTCTACCGGCTGGAATAATCCTTAATATCTTTAAATAACAATACCTCTTTTAGCTTAGTGAGGGATAATATAACGTTTTATTTGAATACGAAATTTTTACAATAGAGGAGGAACGATTTATGTATGGACTTTTGCTCTAATTGTTGGAATGAGGACAGAACTTTATATTACGTTTAAATTATAGGCTAGGCGATGATTACTTTGACTCAGTACTTTCTTTCTACAAACGGAACCGTAACAAACATAAAACGAATCACTTTTATCTGTTTAAATAACTATATCATTCCCGCAGTTCGCAGTTTCTGGCACAAATTAAAAAAATCATTGAATTATTTCTGATGAGATTTCTATTCAACACGGGTTCCTTGCTGGTACCCTATATCAATTTGTT
>JAGDQP010066314.1:0-11296 GCA_022664845.1 Lepisma saccharinum | reverse complement strand
TTCTTACAAACTGTGGACAGTTCCACCTCATAAAATTCACTGAGTTTCCCTCATAAATTATAGATTTACCTGAGATTTCAAGATTTATGAAATTCCCTCAACATTCCAAATTTTCTAGGGTGGTACACACCCTGCATCAGTGCCGGATATATAAATTATTCTATGCCGGATATAAATGTATCTTTATTATTCTATAAAGATAAATTTTGCCGCCCTTTCCATTGGTTTTTGCCAAACAACACGACAAGCCGACCCACGCGACGGCCACCACATTGTCTCGCATCGCGTAGTGTACTTTTGTTACCTCTCTCGAGAATGTCGTGGCTTCGCTATTACTAACACCAGTAAGACAGAAGACTGCCTATCTGACTTGAAGCGCGGTTTTCAATTTTCAAGATGAAGGTAGGTTGTATGGAATAATATTAAAAAAAAAGTCTTAGAGCCCCGGTATTGAAATTTTGAACACGTTTAGGTCAATTTCGATTTAGTAGGCAGTTTTACTTCCTTTTTAGGAGCTTTTATTTTATTTTTAGCTGTTTCCGGCCCTAAACGTCCCGCCCGGGGCGCTTGCCCCCTTTCACCTCCCATAGATTCGGCACTGGCCTACGTTTCATATAGATAACTCTGCAAGATTGGTAATATTACATGAACATTTATGTTTCTTTTTTATGCAGTGTTTCGTATATGTTTCAGGGACTGAGAAATGTCCGCCTTTGTCAAAGTTACATTCTGATGTTACTTAAGTATGTGCGAAAAAATCGAACAACACTGCTCGAAAGTAGATATACTAGTGCAGTCACGGAAGTATGTACTGCGGGAAGTGAATGAAAACTAACATTTAGCCTTTTACTTAAATTACATTTATGGCTAGTCGGTTGCGTGCTCGACTTTAGTGCGAGCGGTCCCGGGTTCGATTCATGGTGGAGGCACAAAAATTTCGGTGTTGACCCAGCATCGTGAGGACAATTGGGCAGCTGCTGTGAATTAAAGACAGTGGTGATCACAGTGAGAGCTTCGGCTCTCCTCTCCCAACCCGTCTGGTCAGCGTGGGAGCAGTAGACCAACTCCTCCCTTTGGGGAGAGGTCTCATTAACTAGTGGATTGATTAGTGGCTGTGATTTATTATTTTATTATGGACCAGACGGGCAGTTGTGATCAAGTCGTGACATGTCTGAGGAACAGATGTAGTAGGTTTTGTTTAAAGGGTGCCTATCTAGTCCATAAATATGCATACAGTAAATAGAAACTAAATCCTAGACAATAGACTAATTGCTGGACCCCCTAGTACCATACGAGGATTTATGGGGGGCTTGAGGGGGCATTGCTGTGACTGTACGTATTTCCGTGACTGTACGTAGATAGTCGGACTTAACTTATTGTTTTCGTTATGTTAGAGGTGCATCTGCACGATGAACTCGAGATCTTTACCCATTCACGTTATATATAAAAATCATATTACAAAACATAGCATTTGTACGTGTACTAAAAAAAACTCCTAAGATGAACAGGATTTAAACCACGACTCTTTGACCTAGTAACCTAAAGCTTTCTGAGTAACTCCACAACGGCTCTGTAAAATAGTACAAATAATTTTTCTGTTACCATGCGCACGTGAGACCTCATTCATTAATGGCAGTTCTAGAGAAACAATTTATAGGAGTTCTACTCAGTGCTCCAAGTGGGTTAGAAAAGCCAAAGGAACACTTGCATCTAGTAAGGGAGACACGAATTCCAAAATTAAAAATGTAACGGAAAGATGTTCTCCGCGTTCCCTCCCACTTCGAGCTCTGGTTTTACTAAATTAATATACAAAGTTTGGTTATGTTCGTAATTTTTGACACCTGATTGAGCTGTTCATCAAATATGGCAACCTTTGTTATTCGTACCACAGGCACAAGCGTTGATGGAAACGTTACAAAAGCAATTCTAAAGGCCTTTAAAAAAATCAAGAAGCTAAAGCAATCTCTCTGATACGTATTTGAAACCTTGAAAAGTTGTTAGTCTTACATATACAGTACGTTACCAGGAGATCTGCCTTGGCCAGGGTTGCCAAGATTCTGTTCAAGAAAATCGGGACGAGAGTGTATCGCTATCGGAATTTTAAACGGAAATTGAGTGAACAACGTGTCACTAGTAGCTTCTTACGTAACACGTGAACTGTAAATACAACTTCAGAAACACATTCTGAGAGGGTACCTACAGTAGGTAGCCTGGTGGTTAACGTCGTCGTTAAGTCAACATTTTTTTTCTTTTTTTTTTCAAAATATATTTTCATATGTTTATATTTATTAGTAATAATTGTTTTCTTGCACTTTTCGTAGATTATCTTAAATTAGTGACCATACAAACGTGGAGGTTAGGGATGGACACGAGCGAGTTCGAGTCGAGTTTTCGTTAAACTCGACTCGACTTGTAAGAGAAATCTTTCAACTCGACTCGGCAACTCGGCTCGGCAAATATTCTACAACTCGACTCCAAATCCTACAGGATTAATGTCTCTATGGCTATGCTGTCTTCTTCGGATGGACAAAATTTCCGGACAACCAGATGACAAATTTTCCGGTATCCATTTAACCATTCTGATTTTATTCGTCATCCGAATATTAGCCGTTATCTGGATATTAGCCAACATCCGAAAATTATCCGCTATCCGTCTGGATATTACATGACATCCGCATATAGTCCAGTCATTAGGTACTTTTTGGATGTAAAAGGGTGAGGAGTTTTGAAGTTTGGCACGATTGTGCACTTAAGAGCCCTAACTATAATGCTAAATTTGTAACCTTGGGTTAGGGGATAGCCGCTCGCGCCGCCATCGTGAAAAATGCGGTTGAAAAGCAGATTTTAGCATAGAACTCCATTCCTGTAAGTCTTAGAGAACATATTTTTTATTAAAAATTTGAGAGGATTCTCAATGTAAATTTACTACCTAGTTACTTAAATAAAAAAATTGAATATGTCGCCATTTTGAATCAAAAATTGCGAGAAAACATCTATATATGTATAGTATGCCCAGTCCAAACTACTGAAGCTAGACGAAAGAAATTTGATATGCTGATGTATCATCAAGAGTAGATTACGGGAAAATTACAAAATTTTGAGAAAATCGTCATCTTCAATCCAATATGACGGACAAATCATATACTGTATATAAAACACAGTAGAACACCAAGGCTGAACCGCTGGAGCTAGATAAATTAAATTTGGCACAAATGGTACAAATGTTCACAAGGTTGCGAGAAAATTACGAAATTTGAAAAAAAATACCATCTTGAATCCAATAGGGCCAACAAACGTATATATGTCGAAGTATGCCCAGGCCGAACCGCTGGGGCCAGAGAAACGAAACTTGGTATTAACATTTGTCATCAAGTGTAGTTTAGCATAAAATTTTGAAATTTGAAAAGATTCGCCATATTGGATCCAGTATGGCCGAGAAACATACATATCTAAGATATGCACATATATTTTAATCGGCTCTATTGGATTCAGGATGTCGACTTTTTTCCAATTTCGTGATTTTCTTGTAACCTACTCTTGATGGTATACATTTATGCCAAATTTCGTTTCTCTAACTCCAGCGGTTCGTCCTGGGTGTTCTCTTTTATATATATATAATTTGTCAGCCATATTGGATTGAAAATGACGATTTTCTCAAAATTTTCCCGTATAGACTATATATATAGACTATATTTGTAGAAAATTTTAATTGTAAATCCACTCCAATTTTCAATTTTAAAAAATTTCTAAAGTCTACAGGAATAGAGATCTAACTGCCTTTCAGTCGCCCTTTTTCAAGATAGCGGCGCGAGCGACTGTCCCTAAAGGTCACAAATTTAGCTTCATAGCTAGGGCACCGAAGTGTACACTTCTGCTAGATTTCAAAACTCCTCAACCATTTGCACCGAAACACCTTTTTTATGTCTCTAATGACTGGACTAATATCCATTATCAGATGAGTAGTTATCCATTCTATATCCGGATAATCTTCTATCCAGATTTGGCCATCTCTTGTCTTCCCGTTTGGTCAATTCCGTTTCACCTAACGAGGAATTTTATAATTTTGTAATTTCCTATGTTTCTGGCGATGCTAATATAACTGAAAAATAGGCATCTGTTACCGTTGGCCTTGTTGTCCATTAAATGTTTTCATTTATATTAGCATCGCCAGAAACATACGATTACAATTCCCCATCTCACCTTTTGACACAGGGCTGAAAAAAAAAGAAGTAGAATTCTTTGAAAATTATTAATGGTCGCCATTTTGAAAGTTTATTCTTGGATCATGCTGACGTTCACAACCGATATATTGCAAATACCCATTTATGTACGAAGTTTCATTCCGATTGGTTTATACCAGGTGTATGCATAAGTAGTTTCCGGTTTAACTAAGAGATGGCGCCAGGGAAAAGTACCCAGCGTATTCATTTGACACATGCGTCATTTTGTTCGTCTGACATTAAACTACAAACACACACATGTTGAGTCCGCCAAACACTAGCGTCTTTGATTTATCGTTCAGTGATCATGTCGAAGTTTGTGCCTGAAAAAGAACATTTGCGGCACGCATTGCTTTTATTATTTAATCAAAAGAAAAAGGCTGTTGAAAGTCATCGTGTGCTGGTAGAAACATAAGGTGAACACGCTCAATCGATTAGAACATGTGAGACATGGTTTCGACAATTTAAAAGTGGTGATTTCAATGTGAAAGACAGTGCGCGCTCTGGTAGACCACAAAAGTGCGAAAACGAGCAATTGCAGGTGTTATTGGAGGATGACCCAACTCAAACTCAACAGCAATTGGCAAAAGCATTAAATGTGTCACAAGAAACAATCAGCAGACGTTTACGAGCAATGGGGAAGATCAATAAACAGGGTAAATGGGTCCCACACGGTTTGAATGAACGTCAAATGGAAAATCGCAAAGTCACTTGTGAAATGCTGCTTCAACGCCACGAAAGAAAATCCTTTTTGTATCGAATTGTGACGGGTGACGAAAAATGGATTTATTTTGAAAACCCGAAGCGGAAAAAATCGTGGCTTTCACCTGGCGAAGCCGGTCCTTCAACACCAAGGCCAAATCGCTTCGGCAAGAAGACCATGCTTTGTGTCTGGTGGGACCAGAGCGGTATTGTGTATTATGAACTCTTGAAGCCCGGCAAAACCGTTAATGCACAACGCTATCGCCAACAAATGATTAATTTAAATCACGCATTGATCGGAAGACGACCGGAATGGACCCGAAGACATGGCAAAGTGATTGTGTTACACGACAATACGCCGTCTCACACATCAAAACCAGTGAAGGACACCTTGAAATCGCTTGGATGGGACATCCTTGCGCACCCGCCGTACTCCCCAGACCTGGCGCCACTGACTATCACCTCTTCGCATCAATGGGGCACGCGCTCGCAGAGCAGCACTTGAGCAATTTCGAAGACGTTGGAAACTGGCTCGACGAATGGTTTGCCGCAAAAGACAAGCAGTTTTTCTGGCATGGTATGCATCAATTACCTGAAAGATAGGCGAAATGTGTAGAAGCCGATGGCCAATATTTTGAATAAAACAAAATTAATTTCGCTGGAAAATTACGTGTTTTCCTTACCACAAAAACCGGCACATACTTATGCATACACCTGGTAATTGGAAAAGTTACAATTTTTTTTTAGAAGTTCGAACGGCAGCCATTTAGTAATTATGTGATGGATCGTTATGATATTCACACTCGACTAACATAAACTAAATACTCATTTTTGGACCAAATTTGGTTCCGATCGGTTAGTAATTGTATAAATTATGATTTTTTTTTAAGTTCGACAGGCCGCCATTTTTGAAAATTTTCAACCGATTATTCCGGCAAACGAACTCTTCCAGGATATTTATACAGCCAATTTTTGTTCCACATTTGCTTTCAATCCGTTGAAAATTACGGCAGTTCTCTGGTTCACAAGAAACGGTACATTGGATATATATATGAGCCTTCTGCGTAACCTAGTCTGTAGCGCGCTCGACTTCAGTGCGAGCGGTCCCGGGTTCGATTCCCGGTGGGGCTCAAAATTTGGGTGTTGACCCAGCATCGTGAGGACAATTGGGGAGCTGCTGTGAATAAAATACAGTGGCGATCACAGTTGAGAGCAACAGCTCTCCTCTCCCAACACGTCTGGCCAGCGTGGGAGCAGTAGACCACCTCCTCCCTCCGCGAGGGTCCTCATCCAGTAGTAGATTGAATATGGCTATGAATTATATATATATATATATATATATATATATATATATATCACCCACACAAAATAAATAAATAAATATTCAAACTTAAAGAGGGGTTCTTAGAACCGTCCTGGACTTGTTCTGAAGTTAAAATATACTATTGATTTAGCTAAAAGCAAATCGTACTTTTCTTATTACTTAAAAACTTGACTTTTAAGTGGCATTTTAAAACTTCCCCTCCACCTCGTCAAATATAAAAGTGATTCCAGAAGGCGAATTTCGGATTTGTGCAACCGTGGGTGCCTCGGCCTACTTACGAAGCTTAGCTTCGAAAATCATTCAGTATCTTGCGAGGGGCATTCTGGTTTGTTGTGGGGAGGCCCACACGCCCTTAGTAGCGTTATACTAGTTTAACCCTTCCGTTTCATTTTATACGCGTTCATTTAAAAGATTTTCATAAATTATCGTAGTAGTGTCCCGAATTTTCACTTCTTAAATATAGTGACCCTACCCCCATGGGACCCCTAGACGGTTCTTTTCTCGGAACTGTGTCCGCTGAATATGGTCATATGTCAACCTTCTGACAGGTTTAGGATATTGCTGCCCGCATTTGAAGGACATGGGGGAAAAACAATGCTAACCCTCATACAATGTTAAGACTCATCTGAGCTGAACTGTAAAAAATGTTCAAGGTAATAACAAAAGATGATCGCATATTGGCTCTTATGATGTGTCAGTAAGACAGAATGAATTTGCTTTACATAATGCTCAATATTGGTTACCATTTTTTCCCCCGATGTCTTTCGTTTATGTAATTTAAATACATAAAATGGCTGCATAGTTTGAAGAATTCTTTTAATGTGTTGATAATGAGTTTAGTTCTAATGAACACAAATATGTAATTGTTGTGGAATGTAAACTTCCTACCTTATCTGTATTATCATTGTATTTCCAATATCTGTTACCCTTGAAGAAGTACGTGCGACCGCGTGGGAATTCAGATGCTGCGTCTACTCCATTTGGCATTCCTTCCCAATTTGTCATTGGTCTCGGGTTTTCAAGTCTCAAGTTAGGCTGTTCAAGGTCGAACCTCCAGTACTGGCTTCCTATAAGCACAAAAAAAAATTATTATTCTACCGATATTTTATAGTTATGGCAAAGTAGAAACAGTATTCTTCAAAAATAATTTGTTTTAAATATTTTCAATATTTAATCAAATATAGTATTTAATGAGTTATCAAATAGCTAAAAGCTATTATGATAATGTGAGAAGTTCAAATCTGAAAGCAAATACGATTGAAATTAAGAAGAATTCACCTCAAATTTAGACAATAAATACTGTTTATCTTCGGGAATGAAATACTTCTCATAAAGCAGAAATTCAGCGAAACTCTTTACTTCATAACTCGATAATTTGTTTGTAACCGAAGGGGGAAGAACAAGGCGCTTGGTAAAAAACATTTGTTTCTATGCTTTGCTGTTTAATAACTCATTAACATTTATTTTTATCTTTTTGTATCCTGTAACATCTTCACTAACATTAAGAGTTGATTAAAGGGACGAGAACATATATAGTTTGGTTATTTAAATAATTTTCCTTTCTGGGCTGTATTGGCATTCGCTGCCTAATCTCCCCTCATGTTTATATGGCGACTTTTCTTGCTGCTAACTGCAGTTTCGATGGATAACGGCTCGGACTGATTGATTAACATCCTAAACGAGCTGATGAGCTTCTAAGGACTGGATAAACAGTTTTGGTAAAGTGGGCTCCGAACCATTTCGTTCAAGAGACCCCAGCTGGAATTGAACCCATGACTACGCACACAGAAAGCGAGCGCACTAACCTCTCGACCAACCCGAGCTCATAAAAACTATGACAAATTCTACGCACTATTACCTGTGAGATGGGTATTTCTAGAATAAACTTTAGATTCGAAGTCAAAACTGGATTGCCGGCCGGCTGGCCGAGCGGTCTGCGGTGGTAGGCCATCGGCTGGAAGGTCCAGGGTTCGAGTCCCGGCAGGGGCATGGGTGTGGATTTTAACAGCTAAAGACGAATCGTGACGGGCCGAAGTCCAAAGTTACTAGACAGGCCCATATAAAAATAAAGTTTATCAAAAGTGGATTATGAAAATACGTATTTTCCAAACGTTAATAAGCTTTTAATTGACTTTGAAGTATAGTTGAAAAGGTCAATGAAAAATACCATTAAAACATACACTAATAAACGTTTCTAAAATAATGACCCGAAATTAAAGCCAACACAAGCCATATCACCTGGAAGGTGAAATTGGTTTTAAAAAAAAGACAACAACTGAACATTCCAATCTTCTTCCTCTCTACCTTAGCTAGATCTTCATCCATTCTTTGCTTCCACACATCCATGAATAGGTCAACCAATAAGGCGCAAGTAATCCCAATTCACCAGGCAAGATTAATCGAAAACCGGCGTCAAGTTTACATAGCTTAATTGTATTGGGCCAGTCGATCCGTCTCCCGTATCTAAATCCATGGTTTTCATGTAACAGTTATTTTTTATTATTAATAATTCCTATAGGAGCTTGTATATGGCTGCATTTAACGCAGTGAGCTGTTCTGTGAGCAAAAGTTTATAGAACAAACTATAGGTTGTCAGATTCAGGTTTAGCAATTTTGGTCTATCATCTAATTCTAATATTTTGGTTGAGTCAATGACGTCACGTCTGATAATCTGTAGTCTTTGCTCACAGAGCAGCTCTCTGCGTTGAATGCAGCCTATGTGTGAGTGAGATATGAGGGAAATGCGCTTAATAATGTTAATGCTGCATACCTTTTAAGAAATAAATCTTTGCATCTCCGTTCCATTCAACTACATCACCGAGTTGGCCAGGGACTCCGGGAAAATCTTCCCAGATTTTCTTTGGATATCCAGGATCTTTGCATCTTCCTGTGTACCTATAAACGTCGTCACCCTGGAAGGACAAGAAACGTAAACGTAAATAGATGATCATGACGTCATTTAACGTTTATAGAACTAACAGGTTGTCACACACGTGTTGTCATTACCAGCGTCTCAAGGAAGCACATGTTTCCAAAGCCCCGCCCACTCTCGCGCAGACGCAGAACTCCTTGAACTATTAGTACCACCGAAAAGCGTCCGTAATTCGCAGCTTGGCCTGGTGATGAACGTATCGGGAAGCTGATCGAGAGGTCCCGGGATCGAACCTTGGCGTTACTTTTACACTTTTTTTTTCAAGAAAATTAACTTCTTTTTCCTTTTTTCATGTATATACGCATTAGGAAATTTAATAAAAGTAGTGACTAAGGGCACTTGGAGGTTAGGTAAATCAGGTTTGGTGTTTTCTTTATTGCACAGAGACATTATTTCCACGTGCGCTCGCCTTAGATGCTAGTGTTGTCATTGAATCTCCAAGGATGTTGGATTTGGAGGATACGCCAAAATTAAAACAACTGAATCTGAACGTCACAGCTGTCTGCCATTTGGTGTGTCCACACAATTTAAGAGAGTGGTAAAGACCTAGTAAAAACACTAGACACTAAAGACAGAAAGTCCTATTTTCGAAAGCTTCAAAAAACACAAGTTATCGAGTGTGCAATAAAAAAAACACCGAACCGGGCTTACCTAACCTCCAAATGCCCTTGATCACTAATTTTATTAAATTTCCTAATGCGTATAGGTATATATAAATAAAAGAGTTATTTTCCATAAAGAAAAAAATATGAACAAAACCACACCAAGATACGATCCCAGGTTCTTTGCAGTAGCTTTCCGACATGCTACCAACACGCTAAATTGGCAAATGGAATGATCTGCTTGGAAGTAATATTTCTTGTTCAAGGAGTAATGCGCCTGCGCGATAGTGGCCTCGCTTTAATAAGACATTCTATGTTTAGACAGTACCAGTGAAAGCTATTAGCTAAATCAATGAACAATTAGTTGCCAGATACTTTCAACTAAAATTATATTAAAGCACATTGAAGCAATACTGGAAAATATATTGTGAATTATATCAACTTTTTCTCACATTTTTTCCTCACAAAAGATGAACCCCAAATTACTTTCTTTGCTTCTATTTGTTTCTTAAAACACTTCTTATTATGTTATTTAGTCTTAAATATGCTTAATATCAACTCCATGAAATGAAACTCACCTTCATTTCCATGTTTGAGACCTATTTTCAGTATTTGCTTTTAATTTTCCAGTTAATTTTCAACAATTATTCTTCAGAATAATTTAGTTCGAAACACGAATCGTAATTAAATCGAAAATAAACCTATTAGTATGAGAATTACATTTACTGAAACAAACGAAACCCGCTTTTTCATCACCTTCATCGACTGACAAAAAAAAAATGTAATAAAGACGTGAAGCTGGAAACACTGCATATTTTTGCATGCGTTAGACAGGATGCATCTAGCTTAGTCTCGTTTCAGTTGAACTAGAAGGAAGATGCTTCTACGACTTATTGTGGAATAGAAAGTTAAAATCAACTGTGTCTCACATATTAATAATCAACTCCATGGAAGTCATAATTGCATTTTAATTTCGGTTTCCTATAATCATGAGGAGAAGTCAAACACTGAACACCTCATCCATGCTTCATTGTAGAATTTTATTCTCACTGTAAGGGACGTGGTAACGAAAAAAGTAAAAAACGTCAACTGCAAAGAAATTATTCTATATTTTATCAATGAAATAAATAAATAATACAGTATTGATCTCTGAGTACCTTCAAAATGTGCCCAAAATGTCTCCAAGATGCCTACAAACATCTTTACAATTTAAAATAGTTGAAAAAAAAAATCTTTTACTATCCAAAAAGTCCTGTTTCTGCAGAATGATCCATATAAGATTGATAACACAATTTTTAAAATAGCTTCTGACGGTAAAACTCTTCGAAGTATATAAACGAAAATAGTTTAAAAACTCTTTTTCAATCATTTTCAAGAAGAAGAAAAAATACTATTTCAGAAATAACGAAAATGTTTTTAAACGTATCGGAAATATCTCATGTTGTGTCAGTACATACTTAAAGGCTGGTTGAATATAAAATTATATATGCATACAAACATAATATAGCTCCTAGTA
>JAGDQP010066311.1:0-11296 GCA_022664845.1 Lepisma saccharinum | reverse complement strand
TATGGGTAGACCAAACCCCTGGATGCAACAGTTAAACTGAAGCCATGTTTTGCAGTTAGCGAAGCTGAAATATGTACGAATGAATATACAAACCTACTAGCTTTGTACCGCAAACTAACCACACAAAGACTAATCTAATTACCACGAAACTAACGTAAACTAATTATTTATAAACTAACCTAATGTACGTAAATCTTAGTTGTGCACTTACATAATCCCTATTAACAAGTCGTACCTTTTTTGAGTAAGCACTGAGACTATGTTGTTTATTGAAGTGTTACGATGGCTGCAAGATGAACATCGCTATCTTAATTGGAGCACGTTAGATGGCGGGATTTTTTGTATTGTGGTTTGAAGTAGATTAAAACAATTAACCTTTTACCTTGTCAATGAACATATGTATGCAAAGAGCTTATGGTACTATTTCTTAAACATGCCAAAATGTTAGAATGCGAATATAAATATTCTCATTGATAATGTTAAGTGATAATATGAGATGGCTAAGGCATCTGTACTACCTGAGGATGTAAAATGTATCTATATGTACTTAGAAGTAGAAAAAGAACTAATATACTAATTATATCAGCTGTTAGTTCAATAAACTAATTTCAGTCTACCTCTTTTTTGCTGTGCGACTTTACGGAGCCCGCCTGAGGAAATTATATTTTCTCGGGGCAAGGTTCATATATATCAAGTTTAGCCTCACCCGCAAAGCTTGGGTCCATTCAAGTAGGCATCTTGATTGGCTGGAACGTCTATGACGTCATCTTCACTACGCATCGACAGAACTACCACGAATCTACCGACTGAAGAGTCTCGCCGGAGTAAAATAATTTAGATTGTATACCACAACGTCCTACGAAACCCATTACAAGCCGAGGAAAGCTACGACTTCAGTTTGATGCTCTTCCATATAACAACCGGGCAAACTTTTTGCCGCCCATTCTCTCTTGACCGACGTGTTGTGGCGTTGCCAGATCATGAACGTAGTTCGCTAACGTTGTAGTGCAAAAGAAAACTAAACTTAGTTTCCTCAAAAATGAAAAATAATATTTCCATTCATTTCTATAATGTGCAATTAACTTGCTTTACTTTGGTGCAAAGAATACGATTCTATCTTCTTTCTGTGGGAAGTTATAAGGTTTTAAATATTTTACTAGAATATTTACGGGCGGCCATATTGGTGACGTCATAAGTTTCGGTCTATTAGAATGTCACTTTTCCCACCTTATATTATTAACTAGGTGACCTAAAGACTAAATCTGCAGTGGTGGAGCATATTTAACTCTTATTTAATGATACAAGTATAACATACAGCTACGAAGCCGCCACACCATGTCTCATATAAAATCACATAACTACCTTATATGAAATGATACAGAAAATATATTGATACCGTTTTATAGATCATAATAAGATCTACATGTTTTGTTACTACAATATTTTTAGAATTCTTGATAATTACGGAGTTATTCAGATTTAAAATTAAAAATTGAGCGTCAAAAAAATACTTTTTTCAAGTTTGCTTCAACATATCTCAAACATGGTACCATATACAGATATTGCAACTAATTGTGTATAATTTGCAGTAAATTTACTTTACTTTGGAACAAACACGGCGATTTTATCTCTATTCTGTGGAAAATTATAAGCGTTTAAAAATTCTATTGGAAATTCTACGGGCGGCCATGTTGATGATGTTATAACTCTCGATCTACTGGAACGTCAGCTTGGCCCCCCCTCTATTGTTTGTGTATATGACCCAAAGAATGAATCTGCAGTGGTGGCCAAACTTTTACACTCAGGGTAACTCCCAACTCAATTTAGCATAGGGATTCATACCTACTATGAAGGACATATCAATCCCGGAGATTCTCCGAAGTTTTTCTTCTATCAAGAGCTTTAACACGATATATTACTAGGTCCTCTTCAATTGAAATGATTTTATTTATTACCTGTTGGCATCTTTGGCTCATACCGAGCTGGGGTAGGTAGAGGAAGGGGCAGGTATAGTCCGGGACCTTTCTTAAGGAAACATCCCGGCATTCGCCTGGTGAAACTGAGAAAGACCCTGGAAAAAACTCTGTCCGGATAGTCAATCATAGGGTTCGAATCAACTACCTACCCATTACCAATCCAACGTCCGCGATGTTACCTAGACCTCATAGCAATTTAAAATTTTGAAGTGAATTTATTTTAGTTAAAATGTTAGCTTCTTAAAATAATGGAATATGTGTTTTATCATTTTCTGCATTTTGTCATATTTCCATTCGTTTTGGAGATACAAAGCGTGAATATAGATTTATAAAAATCATCTATAGGGCATTCTCCACTACGCTCAGCTATTAGCAGTGTTGTAGCCACGATCATAAATCGATTACTTTCAACTTTGTAACTGTTTAGTGCAGAAAGTGTCTGAGACTTGTGTCTGCGCCAAATATTCAAAGAACTGTCTTTTTGAGTATTGTATGCCATTACTATCATAAAATATATCGCACAACATCCTGCACCAAGAAATCCTAAATACAATGTATCATCTGTTATTTTCTTTTTCACTAAAACCCAGTTTAAGATAATATGTTGAAAAACCTACAGAAAAATTGGTCACTTCTCTGACAAGGAATAGAACTCCGGACTTCCAGTTGTGCAGTACCAATGCTTGATCAGAGGTATTGGGATACAATACCGAGAAGAAAGAACCTGGTTGAGTTAAGGCCAGAGGAATGCCCTGTATGAATTGCGATTGGTCGCGATGATGATACAACTCAATTGGTGTAGCACCTTTTGGGAAAATGGGGAGATTTGGTTTCGATTTCCAGTCACTGCAAGATCCAATTTTACGGGACAATTTTCAAAACCCGAAATGATTTACAGATTGATAGACTTTCTGCTTTTTCCTTCAGAAAAGGTTCATTCCATCCAATAGTATTGTTTAAAAATTATTTCTATTTCAATTTTTGTCAGGTGTCCACAGCTGGCGCATGGACAATTACCTTCTCAATATTTTTCTTGAATAACGGAACACAGATGTAATAACCATATTGAAAACTCCAAACGAGAACAAAACTAGGACATAGAAGATACGAAAGGAGACTCCGTGAATGTCTGCTGGAACGGAAAAGACAGACAGAAAGAATGGGGAAGCAATTCAACGCTTGCAGATGAAAAGAAAGAAAGAAAATAGTGGAGGAAAATCTATGCTTGTATTTGTTGCTAGTGTGGAACTCAAAAGCATTGAACCACAGTTCCGTAGCCAGTGGAGCAGGATTCCGTTCTGACGTCTAGAACAGACATTGGGTGTTTTCTTTTTTTTCTGGAAAAGAGAGGCTTCAATACCAAAAACCTCTCTTCCCAAAACACAAAGTCTGAGAGAGAAAATAGTGAACAAGAAGCTTCAGCAGGCTGATTGGAGTGTTTTTAGTGAGTCTGGAAATTCTGGAATTATTCCGTAAGGGCAAATTCCGAAGGATCGGAATTAAACCCCAGGCACGACCCCATTGCCCGGTGATTCATTTTCCCAACTTCTTAACTTCCAACTACGCCAGCCTTTCCTTTACAGTCCTTCTCTTTCTCTCTCCCTCTCTCTCTCTCTCTTTACTTCTCGTTCTATTCTATTCTCCTTATGCCTGACTGGAGAGGGTTACCAAAACTCTTTGTTCAAATAGTTTTTACATTATGACAACGTTTCGCATATCATTCCGCAAATAATACTGTCTTTGAGATCCTTACTTGTTTTCGTTACTGATCAAAGTCCTGCGTTCTTTAAGAAAGATGTATTATTAGTTTCTTCATAAGACTTCTTTAAAGTTATAGTCTGCATGATATTCAAAGAAATTCATAGACTTGGTACAACCTTACGTCTTCCTCAATGCCAATCCGCCGAAGGCAGTGGTTGCTTTTATTTCATTTTTCAGAGTCTAATAAAAGTATTAACTTTTCATAAAACTGCCAAAGAAAGAATATATTTTCGCCGTGATATTATGCTATGCAATATTATATCTATCGCAGAATAGTGTTCAAAGGACTTTAGTCCTAGACTCGAGCCATATTAATAGTGCACGGAAGAAATGTTCGATATTTACCCAAAGATGTGGAGGATTAAAACCCTGTTAAAGCAAAATATATCTACGTACTAATAAAAAATTTAAGCATGTACATTATTAAGAATTTCTGCACAATATTCAGGAAACCAAGGCAAGTATAGATGTCTGGAGATTTCCTTGTAACTTGGTAAATAAAGCCACCTTGAACATTTCAGGAAGCGAAATTTGAACAGGAGTTTTTCAGTTAGAAGTCCAACATCTTACTTATTGTACTAAACTGTCAATGATAAGAAAACAGTATGTTAAAACAGTACATAGGATCAGAAATACATCATCTAAACCCGCGAAAACATAAACAAAGTCATTCCTACGACTTACGCCATCTTTTAGTCACATTTTCTATTAGTTAAATACGGGATAGCAAATTCCATTCACGAAGAATATTTCCAATTTCTGGCATAAATACATGAAAATAAAATTGCGACAGCAAAAACTTGATCCGAATTGCTTGTATGGTTACGATAAGAAATCTGTTTCTCTTTCTGCACATGCGCGATTACACTGAAACTGAGAAACTGCAACAACGAAAAGAAATATCACGGTATTTTCCAGGATTACTCTGAAATATTATTGGATATATTTAGGAACGTTCCAAACTTAAAAAAAAACATAATACATTGTTCTTTTAATTAAGATAATTAAACTAATTTCGCAGTGATAATTAATTCTCCAGCTTTTGGTTTAGTTTTCTTTTTCTTGGAAACTGTTAAAGACAATATGGTATAACGGAAATTAAAAAAGACAGAAATATTTTCAAAGTTTTAGTTGAAATTATCATCAACTGAATGCAATAATTCAGGTGTTACTCAACCAGTCAGGCTTGAAACTGCGAAGTGGAAGGTCTTTCTTCTCTGAGCTTGATCCAACTATCCATTAGAACCGAAAATGTGGAAAAACCATTAATGTCAGACAACCTTCAGAAAGCGCTATAATAACCTAAGCTTTTGTGAGCGTCCTTTTCTCTCTCTCTCTCTTTCTCTCTCTCTCTCTCTCTCCTTCGCCCACTCTCTCCGTCTATCCTTTCAGTTGCAGCTCAGAAGAAATGGCCAACGGTAATGCCTGGCAGATCTCCAGCTGGATTGGTGTCAGTGCCTCCCCGCTTGATGGCCAAGTAACTTGCAGAAGATGGAGACATAAGCTGTGAACTGTTCTTGATGGTTTCAATTCAGTGGAAATTGTGATTTTGTCACTGTTCCAAGAATATTACTATATAAGTGTCACAGTTCCTTTCTACTGATAATCACAGTACCGGAAACCTTAAATTGTTTTGAATATTTTTCGATTAAACTTGATCAGAATCTCAATAACAGTGAACATTACATTCCAATGATTGTATAAATGTGTTCTTACGTCACGTGATGAAATGAAAATTTAATGATAAACGAAATATTGAACAATGTGAGATGTTTATTCACATCTCACATGCAGCTATAAACAGTTACCGTGTTGTTAAATGTTTGGGTTATCCTTAAGTTACATTCCAAGTTCCTTCATGCATTTCAACTTGTTTATATAGTGCAACAGTTTCCACCACTCTTGTATCTTCTTGGAACTAAACTTGGGAAGCTCGCGCCATCACCGGTAGATTGTTTTATAAAATAAGGTTCTAGCATTTTATTTTCTATAGCATACAACTCTAACCAAGGTGCTAACAAGGAAATCTCTTGGTGTCTTTGAAAGAAACCAGACTAAACCTCATTCATGGTGGACGACTCAAAGAGGAGTTGAACTCTACGTATTAATCCAGTTTTATTCCGTTAACAGAAACTATCGTCACTTGAATCCAAGCCCACAAGCGCATCATAATATTAAAACAAATCAGAGGTGCGATTCTACTAATAATCGCAACGGCTTCCGTCCATTGAGAGCATTTTAGCCACGCAAGAATTAAATTTAATATAAAACAGGCTGGAAACACTGAAAACCTGTGCTTGGGTTCGGAAAAATCCACAGTACTTCTGTCGAATAATGCTTCTGCTAGATGTAGCTGAAGCGAAGCAATTTGAATAATTGTTTATTTTTTTTTAAATACGCTGGCAACACTGAACTACTACAAATATCAAGGGACTGTTTCGGTTCTGCTTATACACGTCATTGTTCGCTATTTTATTTCGCTTTTCCCCATTGAGAAACGCTTAATTTCAACTATTATGGAATTTAGTTGCTAACCCCCTGGTCCCCATCTACTTAAGTAACTTATCTCTGCATACACACAATTGTTCGCAATTATATACGGTCTTTCCCGTTAGAGAAACGCTTATTATCAACTATTAGCAAATTTTCATGTAAGTAATGGCAAGCCCTCTGCCCCTCTGATAACTTTCATTTGTTCCTGCACATGCACTTTGACTACTTTTCGAACGACACATCACGCATGTCTCTACACCTTATGGTTCATGAAATATATTTTTCGTATGGACTGGCAACCCTGACAATGGGGTTCGTAGGGGAGAAGGAATATCTTTATTATGTTCCTATTGAGTCAAACAATGTTTATGCCAAATTTGGTACTAATATAATGGAAGCTATTTCAAAAAAAGATAATTTTATAGAAAATAGGCTGGCAACACTGGTAAGAGGGTTACTTGGCAATATAGGCCCTCTCAGTGATTTTGTATTGTGTCGAATAATGTTTATGCCAAGTTTTGTGCTGTTACTTGTAACTGAATGGAAGCAATTTAAAATTAATTTTTAAGAATATTTTAGAATCTGGTCTGGCAACACTGAACTATTGCGCCAATCAGGACTGTTTCAGAGCCCTGAGCTAGTTTAGTTAAAGCATTTCTCTACACCTTGTAGTTCCTCAGATTTAATTTCTGGACACGGGCGGAGAGACGGAGAGAACGAGTCCCTTTAAACTATAGCTTCGCTAACAAGGGACTTAAAAAAAACTTAAATCAGTGTTGACATATGCGGGAAATTATTCATCGACACAGAAGTTTATTCCTAAATTTTACAGGAAAGAGAAAAAGGAAATATTATTAATAATAATCGCTAGGGTTACCACATTACTTTAGTTCACTTAGAACAAGTTTCTTTCAGTTTATCAGAAATTTCTTTTAAAATAATCAGTTTTAAGTACAGGCATAACCCTGTATAAGTACTTAGAACAGTAGTTAGCAGCATCGAAGGAGTATAATTTTCAGCATGATTAGCTGCTGATTGAATCACAAACTCAACAGGTTGACACACTTTAGCTTTCCGACAAGCCTCTAGGTAGTATTTATAAACTCAGATTCTTAGAAAATTGCGTATGAGTGTACTTATTAAACCCAGCAAATTGCACAATATATCGATAACATAAGAGTATTCAATATAGATTTAAAATTAATGTCCCCGATGTTTTGAGTTTGCAACGTTTATTAGATAAATGTTGTCACACCACTTCTGTACTTTTCTCAACTAAAAGGGATGCGAAATTCCCATTCACTGAAAAAAAATTCCCATTTCTGTTAAAACAAAAAAAAAGGAATTAAGATGGCGCTACCGAATACTTGATCAGAATTCCATTCACGGCTACGATAAGAAATCGTTTTCTCAATCTGCGCATGTGCAGAACTGACAACTAAAACTATCCATCCCAGCATACGAAAAGTCTCTGCGATATTAGTTAATTTCAATGAAATAACATGAAATACTAAAACTTCTGCGGTACTTTATTGAGAGTTTCTAGTAACGTGTACAAAATTAACAGCTTTTTTTTTTTTAATCTTCCAGGGAAAATGAAGACTACATTCTATACATTATAATTAGTCCCTAAGAGCTACTTGGAGGGTATTTTTCGTTCTTAGGGTTTAATATTGTCTGTGACAACTTGAAAGAAATACGGCGGTGGCATGAAGGGGTTATATAAATCATCTTTGTTGGCGATCAAGTTTAGGAACAAGCATATTTCTAAATTATAGTAGAATATACGAAAGGGAAACTTTAGGTTGAGAGGGGAAATTTTGGACTTCAGCAGTGTTGTCAAGTGGAGGAAAATTTCCTGGAAAACGGAGAAAAAAACTGGGCCATATTAAGGTTAAAAGGAAAAATACAAATAAATTGGGAAATTTTGTTGAATCTTTTTGGCAGTTTCTGTTTAACTTTTCAGTAATTTTGAAAGCAAATTTAATAAGCGGGAAATTTTTCCATAAATTTGAGGGAAATTTTGCGACATAAACCTGAAAACACTGACCTTCAGAAGAAAAAAAAACAATCTCAAATTGTAGAAACACTGCATATAAAATGCATTGACTATGGTTACTTCTAGTATGGAACTATTTCTGCAAGAGAATTTCAAAAGTGATTGAAACCACAAATAACACCCCATGGGATGAACTATCAACCTATTCTTTAAAACCAGGATTGTCATCAACCGTTAATTTACCAGTAAGAGGGCCTAAAATTCAACGAAATCACAGCTCCACACTGGTAAAATTTTTATATAGTATATTAAAACTAGTTTAGTCAGCATTTGTTTTGACATATAATCAGTGTTCTGTCCAGTACATCATGTTTACCTGTGACCAAAAAAATATTATTATTATTATTATGTAGGAAAATTTTGGCATTCAGAGCAAACAAAATTAAAGGCACATTAGGATACATATTTAATTGTATTGTATTAAACCATAAAATACAGGAAACAAACTGGTAAGAAAAATAGTCACACTGGAAAACTAAGTAATTTCGTAATTTTTATCTACGAAACAACACATTTCATTATATCGGAAAAGTGTAATGTCCTATTGAAACAACAGATAAACGTGCAGTTAGTTGCATATTCTAAAACTATATGAATGCAACCGAAAACTAAATATAGTTAAAAAGTTCCTTCACCTCAAAATTGGCAATGGTTTTCCCTGCCATCTAGGAGACACCTATACGTATTAACTCTGGCTTAATATCATATACTGGCAGTTATATGGAATTGAGTAACCCATTGCATAATGAATGTATTGAATCAGTAAGACTTAGTTTGACACACTAAACGCGTTTAAATGCATAATCCGAGAAAAGTAAGGTACTCACATTAATACCACTCCACACTTTAAGAATTATAGTTCCACACTCCTTTCCTACAGTTCCACAAAGTGTGGAGTACTCCACTCAATTTTAGGCCCTGACCAGTAATATCTTAAATTGTTCCTCCTGTGTTATGTATATCAGTGATAGGTTACAGAGTTCTTACCGGCCCTAAAAATCACCAGTAATTTATTCAATTCAGAAAACAACGGATGTTACACTTACTTCGACAATATTTCATAGATTTCTTGAGCAACGAAGATGTTTTCTCGAAGCAATTTCTTCTAGTTCAGAATATAACTTTGAAATTAGTCATGATCTTCAGCAGATCTATATCCTCCAAATACATCTTGCTTTCAGATCTAGCAGAATCTCAAAATAGGAGAGAATTCTCATTTTGATTGATTTACATAAATAACAAATAACTAGCAGTAATAATAAATTCTGAAACCTTAATTACCTTCAACGGCCCTTTTAATTGGATGATTGGGTTCAGAGATAGAAGAGAAACCATTTCACTTAGTAACATACAACTCAGAAACTATTATAGGGCAACGAATGTGATTGAGATGTCGTTGGAAAGGTCTCGGTGAGTCTAGTTCAAGCTTGTACAGATAATCCAAATTGGACATCCGCTGCTGAAGTCTTATTGTAATACATGTGCTGAATTTCAATGTTCTTGATTGATTTCTCGTGAGTTATCTTTATTTTTAACAAACAGTGGTCGTGGTTCTAGAAATTTACTAATTATTATGGACTTAGGAGGCAGCTATGATGTAAACCCGTCACGTGTGTGAGGGAGTGATGTCCTTGAAAGAGATAGAGCATGGTATCGGCTAGTCTTCTGGTGAAAGTATAGAATACCGTGGAAAAACCTCAATTAAAATGACTGACAGAAGAATTTGACAATGAATCTACCTACCTCCTTATCCAGCTATGTGTCTGTGAGATAGGGTCACGTTATTACATATAGTAGTTTCCAGAAGTAGATTTTCCTTGTGACATAAAACTGTACCTGTACACGGACAACGTATGCAGAAAGATATAAAATAATAATATATTAAAAAAATAAACTCTCAACATTTTGATAAACGACAAAATAAGATGGCCGTAGCAAAGAAATCCATAGCACATAAATAGAATTCAGACTTCGGAACAAAATAGTAACAACAGAGTTTGCTTATAATACGCTTATTATTTTAACTACTTCAGAAGAAACGAAATCACAACTGTGAAATAATCACCAATCTCTCTCTCTCTTTGTCTCGGAACAGGTTTTGTTTAAATGGTTCACTTGAGCAACGCTCGACTGAAATTGCAGGCAGAGGCTTAGTGTCCTGGATATATTTTATGTACACTATTTAGCGAGAGTTTAATCTGACGCTCAGTGTTTTCTCTACTCGTCATGCAGCAGTTCGCCACAAACAAAATGTAGAAACGTGTGTATGAGACATAGAGAACGAAAATGCTGAAGCACTAACTGAAACGCATTCTGGAAACCCAGCTCATTATTCTCAGAAGTAGACCAGGCAAAAGTACATCTCCTCATTAAGCAAGCTACTGTACAACGAAGATGGAGAAAATGAGAAGATCTTTTGTTGAATAACAGCTTCGTTGAAAGAAGATGCTTCTCATGATAGGAATTCTTCTTCTATCTGTATACCCTCTCCTCCATAATCTATAGCCTCAGTGTTTCTATTTACCCGAGCATATATTTGAGAACGCACCCCTTCCCCTCTCTCTTCTCTCCTTCCCTCCCTCTCCATCTCTCTCTCTTCCTAATACTCTTATGCTTCTCTGTGAAATCTTTGCATCAATTCACGGAAATGTATAACAGAAGAGAGAAAATGTAAAGCTTTACATCAAAACAAAAACAATCTCAAAATGTGAGTGTGCTTAAAGAAACATTGAAGTAGGTTCACACACTAAAATCCCTACGTTTCATATTTGCCTTCTTGGCAGTTAATGATCAACATGAATACAAAAAACAACAAGGATGTGAGAAAAAAAGGACTGATTTGAACGTGATCCATATGAGTAGCTTTCGGTGAAGAAGAACATGTGTTCAAAAAAATCTTGTCCTGAAGGTATCAAGTCAAGTTGTTGTTATTATTATAATTATTATTAATAATAATTTGCTCTTTTTTGTTATTGTAATAACAAAGGTGTCGTGTGGTTTCCACAGC